>JADBJO010028104.1:0-20515 GCA_016801955.1 Conus betulinus
CAGACCGAGAAATGGCCTACAGTACCAGAACAGGACCACACAGTGCAGACAGAGAAATGGCCTACAGTACCAGAACAAGGACCACACAGTGCAGACAGAGAAATGGCCTACGCACCAGAACAAGGACCACACAGTAGAGACAGAGAAATGGCCTACAGTACCAGAACAATGACCACACAGTGCAGACAGAGAATGGGCCTACAGTACCACACAGTGACAACAAGGACCACACCAGCAACAGACCACACAGACAGAGAAATGGCCAAGTCAGTGTGACAGAAAAGAGGGAACTGGCAGCAAAGAGACATTCCCCGGTGTGGGGGTGGGGGGGGGGCATAGGAAGGACAGAATGGAAGCAGATGCACAGGAAAAGAGAAACCATGGACTCACACACTGAGGCCGAGTGAAGATGTGCAGGAAATGGGGGGCAGGAAAATAAGTGGAACTACTCAAGAAGGGGAGAGAGAGCAGCTCTTCCCCTTCTGTGTGAAAGAAAAGGGATGAATAAAAAAAAATGTGTACGTGAGGCACAGAAAATGTCGGTGATCTTGGTGGGGTAGGGTGGGCAACAATGAGACATTATATAACTCCCCACCCAACAGTCCATTTTCTTCAACAGTTTTTTCCACATTTGTAAACTTGGTAATAGCTGTCATTTTTCTTGACAAGTAGGGTACTAAGTTAAAAAAAAAGAAAAAAAAAAAGAAAGAAAAAGCAACATCACCTATGAGAAGACTAAAGACGTTACAACACTGCCATTGTTTGCCTGCTGAGCACTGCAGCCATACTACAGCACTTCAGATTCTGCAGTTGGCATTCCAAAGGTGGTTAAAACATTAAGACATTGCTGATTGTTATAAAAAAGAAAAAAGGCTTTACTGTCAGTATGATTTTCTTCCCATTTTACAGCTTACATTACTATAGCCCAGCCAACTACACATGGTCTTTCATTACTATAGCCCAGCCAACTACACATGGTCTTTCATTACTATAGCCCAGCCAACTACACATGGTCTTTCATTACTATAGCCCAGCCAACTACACATGGTCTTTCATTACTATAGCCCAGCCAACTACACATGGTCTTTCATTACTATAGCCCAGCCAACTACACATGGTCTTTCATTACTATAGCCCAGCCAACTACACATGGTCTTTCATTATTATAGCCCAGCCAACTACGCATGGTCTTTCATTACTATAGCCAGCCAACTACACATGGTCTTTCATTACTATATACTCACAGACAACTACACACAGTCTTTCATTACTATAGCCAAGCCAACTACACAGGGTCTTTCATCACTATAGCCAAGCCAACTACACATGGTCTTTCATCACTATAGCCCAGCCAACTACACATGGTCTTTCATTACTATAGCCTACAGCCAACTACACATGGTCTTTCATTACTATAGCCTACAGCCAACTACACATGGTCTTTCATTACTATAGCCCACAGCTAACTACACACGGTTTTTCATTACTATAGCCCAGCCAACTGCACATGGTCTTTCATTACTATAGCCCACAGCTAACTACACACGGTTTTTCATTACTATAGCCCAGCAAACTACACACGGTCTTTAGGGGCTGTCAAAACAGTTTACAGGGGAAAATGTCGCAATCTGAAAAAAGATTGCATCCTGTAAATGGTTAGACTGTGAAAAAGCCACAATCCACGAAAGACCTGATCCTACGGCATCTGAATAGTTGACATGCTTCAGGTGTACAAGACCCACTTCTATGATAACTGAATAGTTGACATCCTTCAGGTGGACAAGACCCAACCCTATGGCAAGTAAACAGCTGACATGCCTCAGGTCAAAAGAGAGACCTGTGCTGACGGTGCCAGGCATTCTGATGGATTGTTCTCTCCCAGATCTGATTAGAAAAACTACAACGATTACATGTCAAAAATTTAAAAAAATTGGAGAGCACAAGAATCCCTGGGCAACTAGACTGCAGAGAGGACAGCTGGCGTCCACCCTTGACAGGGGTACAATTTTTACCAAATGGTCCATATCCCCCCCCCCCCCCCAAGAAAAAAAAATAATCTAAAAACAATGAAATGCTGGCAAGTTATACTGGGTAAGAGTGACTAGAGTATCACCTTAAATGATATCCAGCCATCTGATATTTCCCATTTAAAATTTACCACACTAAAACCACTGTGTCCCTTCATCATATTGCTTGCCATTTTCTTTAAATGTTTCATTTTGTCCTTTTCACGCACCGTCTTCTCCTTGTCTGCTCTTCTATGTCAATGGAAGACTCTCCATTAGCTGACTGGGCTCTGCCTGTATGTTCCTGGCCTGACCAGGATCCACCATCTTCACCCCTTTTTCCTTATTCCCTTCCCCTTATTCCATCACCACCCACTCTCTCTCCCATCTCTCTCCTTACCCTTTCCTTCCCCCTTCACACTGAAACCCATCTTCCATGATGGCAAGTTAAGCTCAATTCTGGGGCTGGAAGAGGCTCGGCATTATACCGGTACTTTGAACTTAGGGGGGATAAATGTCGTGACACCTACCAGTCATGCTCTGCTTATCTTACCAAAAAGTCATATGTTCTGTTTGTGCATCTAAGCCTGTGTATCAGTTAATAGAGTATGGTCACCATGGGTTTTGGAACACAATTCCTTTCATGACAATAAAGCAGCAGCTACAAACATAAATGAACAAACATGGGAAGAAATGTCATTAAGATTTGGTGCACGATCGCAGGTCATGATTTCTGTCTGTGGATGGCAGAACAGTATGCATGTACATATTTTACCTCATTCCTGAGGCACTGTGACCTCCATGGAGCGAGCGGACGCTGGGGCTGGAGGAGGGAAAGCACCATCCAGAGGATGAGGGGGACCAGGCACCAGTGGTGCCCGTGCCCTAGGACGTGGACGTGGCATCAGTCGCATCTCTTCTTCAGAGTGGATGTCTGTGGTGACAGCAGAAGGGAGGGGTTGTTGCTGCGGTGAAGACTCTGGTGGCAGGACAGCACACACCTGTTTATGTGGGTTGGCACTGACACAGTGCCGGTCAGGCTGCCAGAAGTCCTGGATCTTGTTGTGGCCCAGTTTGACGCTCCTCTTCCAGCCGATAACTAGACCTCCAATCGCTGAATGTTTCTAGGACCATCTGTCAAAATAAGATTTTTTTTTTGTCCACTGTCAGTATTGCCAAGACAGGATTTCTATCCTTATACACACATATAGTCACTAGAATGAAAGATGAATGATGCAATATGGAATACAGCACAGTAGTGTTTTCATGTTTGTTGTCTGAGACCCAAAATTTTCACTAGGGAGCATGAAACCCAACTTATTCATGCCACACACAATGCCCTGTTGGATGCGACATGCTGTATGCCCCATGACCCCGACACTGCACGTGGACATACAGACAGACTGCCACATTGTTGGATGCGACATGCTGTATGCCCCATGATCCCCACACTGCGTGTGGACAGACAGACAGACCTGCCACATTGTTGGATGCGACATGCTGTATGCCCCATGATCCCCACACTGCATGTGGACATATAGACCCTGCCATATTGTCGGATGCAACATAAGATAATGTTGCTTATAGCCCAGCCGACCGCAAAGGGCCATATCAGGGCTGTCACCATGTTAAAATCAACTCAAGTCATTCATTCACACAATTCATTAAAATACATTATCTAAAACTCAACCAAAACTTTGTTAAAAATCTTTCCACTGTAAAATCTCAGATCCGATGAAAAATGTTAACCTCTTTCACGAACGTAAAGATCGCGTCAGGCGGACATCTCTGAACAATGTTTTCATGGAATCTGCTGTAAAATGTTTTGTGTCTCACATCGTGCAAGTCCCAACATTCTAAAAGAATAGGTTTCACTGTGAGTGGCACATGACACGGAATGCACCACGGAGCTTCTTCCCTCTTTAAAACGTAGGAATGGGTAAAAATACGAACGGCCGGTGTGCAGCCAGCATAGAACTGTTTCTTCTTTACGTCCACCAGACGAAGATGAGAGGACTCCTAAAGGTTTGGACGGATCTGGAAGAGTTTGTTTTCCGTCTGTGTATTCCAATCCTCCTGCCAGAGGTCTCCGACATAATCATTAAATTTGGGTTTCAGATCTGAGCAGGGGATAGGTGTGTTTGACAGTTTCTCTCTTATGGCATTCTTGGCCAACCGTTTTGTTCCCTCCGATGCCAACATGACCAGGAACCCAAGCCAGAAGAATGTTGTAACCATCCGCTGTCAACTTGGTAAAAAGTTTTAAAAAGTGTCAAAGTTCGGGATGGTGAAGGTTGCGGCCAGCTATGGCCTCCAAAGCTGACAGTGAATCCGACAAAACTAGAAAGTCCTTCTTCGTAGATTGTGAGATTATCCTCAGTGCTAGAACCAGAGCTGTAAGTTCAGCAGAGTAAGCAGACGCATCTGAAGGAATATGTTCTAACAGTATTTGAGAAGGAGCACCAGGGCTGCACAGGCCACTCCATCTTCAGACTTCGAACCGTCAGTGACAATTTTCTGATAGATTGGAATTTCGAACACAGGTCAGCATACAATGCCTTGTATGCCAAAGAGCTGTGGACTCTTTGCGAAAAGCTGCAAGATCAAAACGAATCTCTGGTGTGAAAAAAAGTCCACGGAGGTTGATCTGGAAGAATCAACGCCTTCTTCCTTGCGCTGAACACAGAAGCAATCTGAAGTGATCAAAGCTAAGTGCATTTTCGTTATTTTTTCTGTTTTTGTTTCACTTGATGAAGACCTGAAAGGTCGAAACGCGTTGTGTTTTGTCTTGTGACTCGTTTGTCCACGTTTCTCTGGGCGGTTTCACTGACATTTATTTAAGATTTGTTTAGATTTCCGCCTGCAGTCGTTTCACTTTGCAACTATATCTTTCAAAATCAATTCTTTATTTCATTAGTGTAAGTCCCATCTGTTAGTACTGATTACCGAACTTCCAAAATGGTCTATCCCTTCTTAACTGTTCAGTTTTAAACTTATTTAAGGGACAGAGCCACAATGGAGTGATCAGAGCAGTACGCAGGTTCAACTTTGACACAATCTGTTGACATACAAAGCTCATCTGTTATCAAAATGTTATTAAACCTGGCTAGTTTAACTGATTAAGATTTTCCCCAAGTGTATATGTTCTTGTCTGGAAATCTATTTCTTTGTATATCTTTAATTTCTTGTTTAACCAACAAGTAAAAAAATTTACGTCTTGTTCTTGGCCTGTTCTTGTACTGAAATAATTTCTAGCATCAAGCTTAACATTTAAAGTACAATTCCAGTCACCTGCGACAATTACCTGTTCATTTCCTTCATTTCCTATCTGATCAATATAATCACTAGGTCAAAAGGACTGTGGATTATCTTCACTACTTGGCCCATAAATATTTGCTAATGTAATACGTTTTTTGAGGATTTCAATATCCATGATTACATGACGAATTAGGTCTCTTATTACATTAAGCATGTTTTTTGCCCCCCCCCCCCCCCCATACACACCACACACGAGAGCTGTTTAGGTGTGTATACAGAAGTGGTGTGTGAGTGTGTGCGTTTGTATGTATGTGCATGCATACACACTCTTTTATCTGTTTCTGTGGATTTATGTGTCAAAATAATTGTGTGTGCACTTGTTCGTGTATACTATGTGTATGCATGAGCGAGTGTGTGTGTCCATGAATGTGTGCATGTGCATGCATTTTAAACTTTATTTCATGTTAATCATATGGATACTCCCCAACTATGTAGTCATTAGTTAACAACCCTTGACCTCACTTGAAATGACCTTTTCTATCAACCGTTCTGAAACTTTCAACGCTGTAACAATAAAGAAAACATTGTCTCAGGATCACACAGAACCACCAGTGAAGAACACAATATACCTGTCAGTATGTAGCCATACTCTTCTTTTACCGACCTCCCTTCAAACCTCATTTCATGTAAACCATATCAAACCCTGGAATTTAAAACTCTTCAAATCAACAGAAAAGAGTTCAAAGTAATTATGAAATCGACCTTAGTGAACACTCTGTGGGATGCAAAGCGTTTGCCTGTTTGTTTTACATCGCTGAATAACTCATTCCATACCCCATACCTGCTACACATTTTGTGAAAAGAAAAAAAGCAGATAAAACATGTTTCCCAGTATGTGGTTTTTATTATACTGTGCACAAATAGAAACACGTTTTTTTTTTTTTCGCTGAAAATGTTAAGGAAAATTTTGACAGAAACATGCCCCGTATAGCAGGGAACTCTCTCCAGTGTGAATAATCAGACATAATGAATAGACACAACAGTAGCTTGATGTGTCTTATTTCTTCTGTGATTGTAATACTTTGAATGCTAAATGACGCATGAAATGACAAATAAAAATATGGGTTTCTTTTTATGCATAGTACAGAAGGAAAAAAGGGAGGAAAAGGGCAGGACAGAGCAGGGGTGGGGGTGGGGGTAGGAAGCAGGAAGAGGATCAGTAAAGAAAAAAAAAGAAAAAAAAAAAAAAAAAACCGATTTCACCATGAATCATAGCAGTGAGACACATGAAAACAAAAAAAGTTGAAAAAGGAGTGGACTGTATGCAAACGGCACACGACTGTTTCTTCTTTACAGCCGCCTCAGGAACATGGTAAAACTCTTTCAGGTTTGGACGGATTTTGTACGATTTGTTATCTGTGTGCCAGTTCCATTCATCTTGCCAGAGGTCTTTGATATAAGCCTGTGTTTTTGGTTTCAGATCAGTGCGAGGGACAGACAATCTACTCATATCTTTCTTCGTGGTGATCTTACCAAGTCGATCAACCAACTCGTTGCCTGAAAAAGAACACTTTTTTACACTAAAAAAAACCCCCGAAACAACTAACCTTCAAGTAGCCGGTGCAGAGCAGGCAGCTGGTGTGCAGGATGAAGTGAATTCCTTGCTGCAGCAACTGCCAGACTGTACCTCAGTTCCAGGATCTGTCCGTCCACTCTGTAGTAAAACAGGAGAAGAGGGTGCCTTGTGATTCCAGCATATGAAGAGCAGGTTTGATCATGCACTCTCCCTCTCCACACTACCACCCCCTCCCCACCTTACCCCCTCCTTCCATGTAAACCTCACCTGCTTCCCCCCTCTCCCTCATTCATTCCCACTTACTCTTCCAGCCTCTCCCCCCAACACTTTTTTTTTTTCATTTCACCTTGAGCAGCATTGACACTGATGGGTTTCTACACCTTCAATAAGTAAACTCTGGGCATTTGGAGACACCTTACCTCCTTTTCACCATGCAGTCCACAGGGACAACCATTAAAGCTGACATCAATGTTACTGACCTGCATTTCTGTCGACTATGATTTGTATTTACCTCTTCTGAAACTTACGAAGACAGCTTGCAGCTGCAACTCAAGAAATGGTTTGTGGTGACCAGAATTTGCGCATCTGGCGTTTTATAAAAAAAAAAAAAAAAAAAAAAAAAAAAAAACTCCTACGTTTGGAAAACTAGATTTTTTTGTCACTTCAACTGAAAACTTGCGTGGTCTTGTTTATTCCAGCAGAAAGTTCAGCCTGCAACCCTGTGTCTCAGGGGGGAAGGCTGGGACTGCATGTTAGTGGTGCAACAGGTGTGTGACTTGGCTCACAGATTTAAGCTGTGAAGTTACAAAATGACACCTGGAATGGGATCTAAACCTTGAACCCCACACATGCAGTTCTTGAAGAGTCCACAAAAAAATTCAATACCTTTACTAGCAAAATGAAGGTTATTAAATCATAGGCACAATTTTTAGTGAAAGCAACAAATCAATATCATGAGAAATATATAGACTATCTTTCAATTTTTTTTCCTGAAACAGATGCTAATAAACCTTATAAGTTGTACCAATAATTCACCGGGGTAACAAACTTAAGGATATATCAATCTCCTGAATATCTTAAATCAGGTATGAAAAATAAAGAGTTGTAAGATCAGTGGGCATGACTGCTTTGCTGAAATAAATCAAGACGAAGGTAAGAGTAAGGTAATGTTGCCGACCGCAAAGGCTAAAAAAAACTGCCTGATAATTTCAGCAGTTGAGGTCTCCAAAACAAAAAGGGAGTCCAACAAAATGAGGAAATCTTTATGTTTTGATTTAGAGACCATTTCAAGAGCCAGAACCAAGGCTGTCAGCTCAGCAGTGTAGATGGAGCCGTCAGTGAGAATGTGTTTAGAAGATAATGTTGCTTATAGCCCAGCCACCACAAAGGGCATATCAGGGCTGTCACCACATTAAAATCAACTCACAAGTCATTCATTCACACAATTCTTTAAAATGCATCATCTAAAAACTCATCCATAAGTTTTTGTTAAAAATCTTTCCACTGTAAAATCTCAGATCCGATGAAAAATGTTAACCTCTTTCAAGAACTCAAGATCGCGTCATGTGGGACATCTCTGAACAAGGTTTTCATGGAATCTGCTGTAAATGTTTGTTTCTTACATCATGCAAGTCCCAACACTCTAAAAGAATATGTTTCATGTGTTTAGAACATCTCTGAGATGGGTCTGTTGCACAATACACAGCAGAGGCAACCTCCTCCACAGATTTGGAACCACTGATGAAAATTCTTCCAAAGGCTGGAAACTTCAAACACAGTTCCTGTATGCGTGCATGTGTGAGGGCAAGATGCTGTGTGTGCGTGCATGTGCGCGTGCGTGCGCGCGCATGTGTTTAATATAGTGATGGAACTGCTGGTGGTGGTGGTGTGGCTGTGGCTCGTGTTTGTGTCAGTGAGCGAGTGTGCGCGAGCACGAGAGAGAGAGAGAGAGAGAGAGAGAGAGAGTGCATGCATATTCTGTGTCAGGATGTGTTTCTGAAGGCGTTCTACTGACATCATCATTCACAATCCAGAAATAATGACCATTGTTTAGCCGACACCACATTCTGAGGCCTGTCCACTCACCTGTGACCCCATTTTTTGTTCCCAGCTGGTCTACCCCAAATAGCGCCATTCTTTTCATATCAATCTGTCTGCTTGCAAGCATACAGCATGTATGTTGACCAGTATGTGAAGGAAAAGGAGAATCAACTTTCAGAGAGAATAACAATTCTCTGAGAAATTAAATGTTAGCATTTTATTTCTCGACTCCTTAAGCATGGCCTTAATGCATTACTTTATGGTGTGCAGCCTGTACACAACCTTCCTCTAAACCTACTGAAGAAATAATGCCCAGGTGAAAAGCTTCAATCCATTTTCAACTCAAATCAACAGTTTACATGGCACCTGCGCACTCAGACTGAGTCTAGAAGTGCTTTGAAAACACCTACTATAGTATTAGCTCTGTGGTAGAATGTAACAGCCTATTTAGAATTTTTGCACTTGCTCATGATGCGTACAGACCATTATCTTTAAGAACTTATTTTACATTTAAATTATGTTCCTGTACAGTCACATTCTCTATGATGATATGTCAGTTTTGAAGTTATATATACTGAACACTTAAAATTCTTGGGATTACCCCCCGAGTGCAAAAAAAAAAAAAAAAAAATGGGACAAAAGAGAAGCTCCAACTTCATAATCAACAATCCACTCAGACTTCATGCACATAACCTGCTCAGACTTCATACACAATAACCTGCTCAGACTTCGTACACAACAACCTGCTCAGACTTCATACACAACAACCTGCTCAGACTCCATACAGCTCCAACTTCATAATCAACAATCCACTCAGACTTCATACACAATAACCTGCTCAGACTTCATACACAATAACCTGCTCAGACTTCGTACACAACAACCTGCTCAGACTTCATACACAACAACCTGCTCAGACTTCATACACAACAACCTGCTCAGACTTCATACACAACAATCTGCTCAGACTTCATACACAATAACCTGCTCAGACTTCATACATAATAACCTGCTCAGACTTCATACACAACAACCTGCTCAGACTTCGTACACAATAACCTGCTCAGACTTCGTACACAATAACCTGCTCAGACTTCATACACCACAACCTGCTCAGACTTCATACTCAATAACCTGGTCAGACTTCATACTCGATAACCTGGTCGGACTTCATACTCAATAACCTGCTCAGACTTCATACTCAATAACCTGGTCGGACTTCATATTGCATGTGATTCATACTGCACACGAATCTGCCTTGTTAATGGGGTACAGTGAAACCACTACACCGACAGTTCTCTCCTTTCCCGTGATCTAAATGCCAGCTCAAACTTACTCTTAAATCTCTTATCAATATATACATGCGGTGGTCAGCTGCCAAATCACTGCCAACTACCCTCACACTGGGTTCATGGCTATCAACGTGATAGATGGTGCCCTCATTTCTGATGCGATTTTCTGTTGATATTTCCCCATACTCACCCTCTTTAAATTCCATTTTTTTGTGACAAGTGACAAAATGTTTTTTTTCTCCCACTTGGAACAATAATGACCAATGTATTACTATTACTATTAGTGTCAACAAGCACAAATCAGTCTTAAAGCCATGCTTATGTGAAAATCATTCCTTACTGAATATTGCCCAAGTTATCAAGAGCAAGCTAGTCCCACCCCCACCACGACAGCGCCGTACCCACAACCAGCAGTTCTGCCTCATCAACACCAGAACTCAGTAAAGAGGTGGCTCATTTCTACCCAGGACTGTTACTGTGTTAGGGACTGGAACCATCTTCCCAGTGAGACAGTAGAGGCAGCAATAGACGACGCTTCTGTGTCGCGAACCTCTGCCTGACAGTGAGTTTCCTGATACCATGTGGCCCTTATGGTAATGGACTCTGGCTATGGTTTATGGACAATGAGAATGATAGTGAACATGACCACAGCATACAAATGGACTGTCTGCAACTCCCCCCCCCCCCCCCCCCCCCCCCATCCCCTCCATGTGCCAGACTGATCATCATCAAGACTGTGGGCACCAAAGGAAAGAAGTAGTCAGTCCATCTGCGTGCGCGTGTGTGTGTTGTTTTGTGTGTGTGTGTGTGTGGTGTGGTGTGGTGTGTGTGGTTGTGTGTGTGTGTGTGTGTGTGTGTGTGTGGTGTGTGTGTGACTGTGTCCTTGCATGTGTGTGTGAGAGCTGAGAGCAATGTCCATTTCAAAACAGTACAAAGTGTGCAGTGTTGTTGACAGGAGAGAGGAAGAGTGGTAGAGGAGTGTGGACAGGGGATTGAGGAGGAAAGGGGGATTGGGACTAGGTGACAAATGGGTAGAAACGTGCAGTGGGATGAGGAGGGGGAAAATTCTGAGGAATACATACAGTTCCCCTCCCTTCCCCCCCCCCCCCCCCCCCCCCCCCCCCCCCTTACACATATGCCACCACCATCTTCCAAATCATAACTGAATACTGCTCTAGAGCCTGTTCATCTTCACACCAGAACACATACGAGTGTCAAGATACTTGTATACAGGATATTCTAGAACCAGGTATAGTACATGTTGAACAGGACACCCCATCCCCTTCTTACCCATAAACCCAAACCACTGTACACCACCCTACAACTACTGTTACTTCTACTGCTTAGCTCTCTGGACTGCTCAGAGTCCACAAGTCAGGACAGTTTCACACTCATTCACTCTAACAATGCTGTCGGTGTATCTTTCAACAAAAATGAGTTCATTTTCTAAAAACGGCTAAGCGCGCAAATTCCAGTTTGTAGTAAAAGCAAGGGGGCGGGCATGTTCGATGTTAGCGGCCATTACACAGCAGAAGCTTCTCCTTCCACGAAGTAAACCACCTCAGCTGGCATTAAACTACGGCAACAATACCTTCCTCCCCACACACATTACAAACCTCATTTATCAGCGTGCTCTGCCACAAATTCATTGTCTGTCACCAAGTTTCCTTTCTTTTCTTCTTCTCTTTTCGATGTGGCATGGAGAAGACGTCGAAGCAAAAGTGAACAAGGTTTGACGCCAATTCGCACGTGCAATGTGAGCAACAGCTCATTGGTCAAAAGCCCTCGCCACTGTTATCTGCGCATGCACATTGACCGCTCAGGAACTGACTTTCTTTTCGCCCCCCAACACCCCCCCCCCCCCCCCCCACACACACACACCCCCTCCCCCCCCCCGCCACCCCCCCCCCCCCCCCCCTTCATTTTTTGTTTGTTGTTGTTTTTTTTAGCTCGTCGTATTCATCGTCTTTCTTCAAACAAGTATACAAAACATGGCGAAATCATGTGGGGAAACAGGTCTCCAAACGTTTTTTCTTTTTTATTTCAAAACACTGTGAAAGAGAAAGGAGGGAAGTGGGTGTGTGTGTGTGTGTGTGTGTGTGTGTGTGTGTGTGTGTGTGTGTGCGTGCGCGCGCGTGCGTGCGTGCATACGTGCGTGCGTGCGTGTGTGTGTGTGTGTCTGTATGTGTGTGTGTGTGCGTGCGTGCGTGCGCGCGCGCGCGAGCGTGTGTGCATGTATGTGTGTGTGTGTGTGTGTGTGTGTGTGTGTGCGTGCGAGCGTAGGGGAGAATCTCTCTCTCTCTCTCTCTCTCTCTCTCTCTCTCTCTCTCTCTCTGTGTGTGTGTGTGTGTGTGTGTGTGTGTGTGTGTGTGTGTGTGTGTGTGTGTTTCTTACATTCAGTTTTAATTCCATCAAAGAGGCGTCAGTGCGTGCAGACTAGTCCATATATGCTACACACCACATCGCTAAGTTTTAAGACCGCACTGCGCATGATTTAAAGCTGATGGATAATGAATTAAGCGCCATTACAACTGCCACCAGCTCAGCCGTGAAGATGGAATACCCCTTCCCGATGAAAAGATTTTTCAACTTTAAGGGTAGGAATAACAAAACCACTTCCGGCTTTTTTCATTTAACAGTGATCCATCGGTGAAAACTTTAAGGTGATGTGAATAATTACTATCGATATGAGATTTGGCAAGAGAGGACAATATATTACTGTTAACACTCTTTTGTTGGTGTGTGTGTGTGTTGTGCGCGTGTTCGCGAACTAAGAGTTACTCTCTCTGGGGCTCTCCTCTCTTCTCCCCTCAGTCTCTGTCCCTCTCCCCTCTCCCTCTTCTCTCGCGTCTCCTCGCGCCCTCTCGCTATCCCTTACTGTACCTCCATCTCCTCCTCTCGCTCTCTATCTCTCTCAACTCTCTCTCTCCTCCGCTCCCCTCTCCATCTCTTCCCTCTCTCTCTCTCTCTCCAGTCGGTCTCTCTCTCTCTCTCTCTCTCTCTCTCTCTCTCTCCTCTCCACCATATGTGTATGTGTGCGTGTTGTGTGTGTGTTAGGTGGTCGCGCAGACGGTGGTGTTTATGGGTGTATGTGTTTGTACTTACGCGACACGGGACGCGGGGTTGTTCCGAGCCCTCTGCTGCCACGTAATCTAGCATCTCTCTCTTCTCCACTCTCTTCTCTTCTCTCTCTCCTGTGTTGTCTCTGTCCTCTCTCTCTCTCTTTCTGTGGTTGTCCTGTTGCGCTCTTGTACCCACTCTCACTTTCCTCTTTCCTGGTCTGGGGTGCTGCATCAAGGGGGGGGGGGTGGGGGGGGGGGGTGTGGGGGGGGGGTGTGGGGGGGGCGCTTCGTGGGGGGGGTTGTTCTTTCCTTCTTTTTCTTCCTTTTTTTTGGATTCATGGGGGTGGGGGGGGGGGGGGGGGGGGGGGGGGGGGGGGGGGGGGGGGGGTCGGAACTTAGGACGCACTATTATTTGATGTATTGTGTAATGTGAGTGCATCTGTTCATATATGAGTGTGTGTTTGTGTGTTGTGTATGTGTGTGTGTGCATGTTGTGTGTGTGTGTGTGTGTGTGGTGTGTGTGTGTGTGTGTGTGTGTGCGGGTTTCACACGTGGTGTGCGTGCATGCGTGCGTGTGTGTGTGTGTGTGTGTGTGTGTGTGTGTGTGTGTGTGTGTGTGTGTGTGTGTGGTGTGTGTGTGTGTGTACTTGTGTGTGTGTGTGTGTGAGTGTGTGTGTGTGTGTGTGTGTGTGTGTGTGTGTGTTTGTGTGTGTGTGTGTGTGTGTGTGTGTGCGATTATGTAATATGTAAAATGTAATATTTATGCAGTGCGTTCTATGAACAACAAGTAGCAGCATGTAGTATTTTATGCGTTATAGAGGATAAGGTACACACACACACACACACAACACACCACACACACACACACACACACACACACACACACACACCACGCACACACACATGCACGCACGCACACACACATGCGCACACACACGCACACACACACACATACACACACTACCCCCACCACCACACCAACCACCGCCAACAACAACAACAAAACAACAACCAATAACAACAACAACAACAAAAAGGCAAGGAAAACAAACAAAAAGGCAAACGAAGAAGAAAGAAAAAAAAGAAGCAAAACGGAATCATCTATGGAACAACAAGCAAATGTGCGTCAGAGAAAGACATCAGTGTATGCCATTTTCACATTAGAAAGGCAAGGCATAGTATTCAATGACAGCAAGCAGTACCGAAACATGGCATTCCACTGCAAACCATCACCAGACCATTCCCTCAGTCACGCACACCACTGGACTGTACTCCACGACACAAAGATCACAGTGGGGTATTCCATAAACACTAACGTCGCAGACGATAAGCCCGGGCACTCTCACCCCTTCTTCCCTCTACTCTCTACCCTAAATACCCCGCCCCCACCCCCCCCCTACCCACCCCCCCCCCCCCCCACCCCCCCCAATTCCCAACCCAGCCAGCCCCGCTCCCCCAACTCCAAAGCACAAGACAAAACCACGGCACACTGTCACGAGCCATTAGCTAAACCTAACACAAAAATTTGCGGAAACTAAAGCTGAATTCACAGCCGATTGACTTTAATGGCAGTGAACTGTCAACTAAAGCTCAATCCATTGAATGACTGTCAGGGTAGTGAACTG
This sequence comes from Conus betulinus, assembly GCA_016801955.1. Taxonomy (NCBI): domain Eukaryota; kingdom Metazoa; phylum Mollusca; class Gastropoda; order Neogastropoda; family Conidae; genus Conus; species Conus betulinus. The sequence continues at coordinate 14,860 of JADBJO010028104.1, forward strand.
TCAGCTAAAGCTGAATCCATTGAATGACTGTCAGGGTAGTGAACTGTCAACTAGAGGTGAATCCATTGAAATGACTGTCAGGGTAGTGAACTGTCAGTTCTAAAGCTGAATCCATAGCTGAATGACTGTCAGGGTAGTGAACTGTCAACTAAAGCTGAATCCATTGAATGACTGTCAGGGTAGCGAACTGTCAACTGAAGCTGAATCTATGGCTGAATGACTGTCAGGGTAGTGAACTGTCAACTAAAGCTGAATCCATTGAATGACTGTCAGGGTAGTGAACTGTCAACTGAAGCTGAATCCATGGCTGAATGACTGTCAGGGTAGTGAACTGTCAACTAAAGCTGAGTCCAATGCCATCCATAGCTGAATGACTGTCCAGGGTAGTGAACTGTCAGACTGTCAACCCTCAGTGCCAAACAAGAACACACAGAAGGCATACACAAATTCAGTTCTGCACCAAGAGGCAGCACAGGCAGGTATGGTGCCAGGTGGTGACATATGTCTAAGGTATGGTGCCAGGTGGTGACATATATCTGAGGTATGGTGCCAGTGTGGTGACATATATCTAAGGTATGGTGCCAGGTGGTGACATATATCTAAGGTATGGTGCCAGGTGGTGACATATATCTAAGGTATGGTGCCAGGTGGTGACATATGTCTCAGGTATGGTGCCAGGTGGTGACATATATCTCAGGTATGGTGCCAGGTGGTGACATATGTCTCAGGTATGGTGCCAGGTGGTGACATATATCTAAGGTATGGTGCCAGGTGGTGACATATATGTCTAAGGTATGGTGCCGGTGGTGACATATGTCCTCAGGTATGGTGCCAGGTGGGTGACATATATCTGAGGTATGGTGCCAGGTGGTGACATATGTCTCAGGTATGGTGCCAGGTGGTGACATATATCTCTGAGGTGTGTGGCCAGGTGGTGACATATATCTGAGGTATGGTGCCAGGTGGTGACATATATCTACGGTATGGTGCCAGGTGGTGACATATATCTCAGGTATGGTGCCAGGTGGTGACATATATCTGAGGTATGGTGCCAGGTGGTGACATATATCTCAGGTATGGTGTCAGGTGGTGACATATGTCTCAGGTATGGTGCCAGTGGTGACATATATCTGAGGTATGGTGCCAGGTGGTGAACCATATGTCTATCAGGTATGGTGTCAGGTGGTGACATATATCTAAGGTATGGTGCCAGGTTGGTGACATATATCTGAGGTATGGTGCCAGGTGGTGACATATGTTTTCTCAGGTATGGTGCCAGAGTGGTGACATATATCTGAGGTAATGGTGCCAGGTGGTGACATATATCTACGGTACATGCCAGGTGGTGACATATATATCATGTAATGGTGCCAGTTGGTGACATATATCTGAGGTATGTTGACCAGGTGGCTGACATATATCTGAGGTATGGTTGCCAGGTATGTTGGTGCCAGGTGGTGCATACACCGAAGTATAGACATGTATGGTGCCAGATTGTGGCATAATATCTGAGGTATGGGTGCCAGTGTGCAACGCCAGGTGGATGCTGCAGATTGATGTACCACGACACAATGTGTCAGTGTGCCCCTAGTAGAGAGAGAGAGAGTGAGAGATAGTGAGTGAGAGAGTGAGAGATGAGGAGAGAGCGAGCGAGAGAGAGAGATTTCATGACAAATACACCACACCTGACATGTACAATGTTTTTTCTGGACTGCCTACGAATACTGTCTGTTTTAAATTGGAAAAAAAAATATGAAACACAAGTTGTTGGTCGACAAAATGATATCAGGTGATGTTTTCAGATCAAGACGTATGACATGCAGTCAATGACCACCCTGACGCCACTGACCCCACTGGCAAAACAAAATCATGTTTTCACACCTCAGACATCACAAGGTACATCCACGCAGTATCACATGCCTTTATGTGAAGTTTATATGATAAGATATAAATCTTTATAGATCAAAACGTGGCAGTATTGAATGTTTGACACTACAAGTGAAAAGTTGTTGTGTGGTTGTGGTGTGTGTGTGTGGTGTGTGTGTGTTTGTGTGGTGTGTGTGCGCGCGCGCGCGCGCGAGCGCGCGTATGTGCGTGTATGTACACTTCTGGAATTGGTGTGTGTTTTTGTGTGTGTGTTGTAGAAGTGTGTTGTGTCGTGTGCGTCCAAGTTGCAGGAGGGACCTTTTTTTTTGCAACGCGTTGCCTGCCGCGCGCTTCCGTGGTGTTTGGGTCCACCCTATGTGTCATAGTGTGTGCGTGTGCGTTCGTGCGTGTGTGTTTGTGTGTGTGTGTGGTGTGTGTGTGTGTTTGTGTCCCCTGTGTGTGTGTGTTGTGTCCTCCTTGAGGGGTCGGGTTAGAGCAGTGTCTATAACATGGCCACGTTCCTCCCAGTCACTTTGTCACACACACACGCATTGCGCACACTACACACACACACACACACACACACACACACACACACCTTCACACACCATACGACACACACACACACATGGACAGAGAGATTGTACAGACAGACAGACAGGGTGAGCACGCCATCACACAACACACACACACACACACACACACCACAACACACACACACATACACATGAAACAAGGCTATCACACTACTATCTCACTCTATTTCTCTCTCTCGTCTCTGATTTCACTCTCTCTTTGACTGATCGATTTGTAGGAACACACACACACACACACACACACACACACACACACACGATAAGTGTGTTATGAAGACTACAACCTCCTTAGAGCGACGTAAGACATCACCGTACATGATATGTTAAGAAGAGTATACAATCTTTAGAGCCCCGTAATAGAATAAAATGTACAATGATGTGTAAGAAGAATATAACAATCTTAGAGCCACGTATAGAAGCAACCACCATAGGTGGTGGTTTATTAGAAGACTATAACCTCCCTCTACATCACAGACAGATGACGTGTGTCATCCACAGACGTGTGGTAGGATTGCGCGCCGAGTGACATCACTGTTGACGTGAAAACCATTCACACAAAATGTGCATCCACAACCGTGTGGTAGGGTTAGCGCCAAGTTGACATCACTGTTTGACGTGAAACCATTCACCATACACCAAATGTGCGGGGGAAACAAGCACCTGATTCCCTGTGTCAAGGCTACTGCAAAGATTTGCTGTCGAAAGTGTTGAAGACGGCTGCCAGTCTCTCTTGTGCCACAACGGACACAGAGAACTTACAACACAACAACACACACACACACACACACACCACACACACAGTATGGAAGAACAGAAATCAAACAACAGTCTCTGTGTGTCACGAAAGGACATGGAGAAATAACACAACATAGTGTGTAATACGACGACAACAGTCTGTCTGGGTGTCACAGTTAAACAGAGAACTAACACAAACACATAACAAACACGGTGTGGAAGCGAAAAACGACAGTCTGTGTGTGACAGTTGACATGGAAAAAATTGCAACCTCCCCCCCCCCCCCCCCCCCCCCCCCACCCTCACGCCCCCCCGCCCCAACCACCCCCACCCCCACCCCTCCACTCCCTCTCACCCCCATTCACACACCCTTGAAAGAATAGCCCTCTCACCCTCTTCGTCAGTCTCTTCGACCCCCCCCCCAAGGGAGGGAGGAGACCAGAGTAACAGACACAGAAAGACTACGAGTGACAATCGAGGTGAAGGGAGGAGAGGGGACCAGAGTAACAGACAGCAGTGAGAGAAAGAGCATCCACAGAGAGAGAGAGAGACGAGGAGAGAGAGAGAGAGAGCATCAGTTCAGAACATCAAGCTGAGGCTACGCTCATGTCAAGAGTTTCATGGGCAAAATGGAAATTCCGGGTTCACCGACCTCTTCGGTCTTATCAGCCAGTCAGCCAGGTCACCCCACACACACAACGTGCGACTGTTGACACCACTTGTCCTTGGCGACAAAGTGTTTGTGGAGCAAAGCATCCTTAAAGAGTAGTTTACCTGGTGAATTTGGGGGGGCAGGACGTTTTTTCTTTTCATCTGAACTCATGAAAGAAAAGGGTGAAACCTGTTTCAGGAATTAAGCGAAGGTTTTTGATGGCCAGGTCCAGCGTACCTTACAAACCATTTGAAGCTAGCGACAGGAAGAAGAAGTCACTTGATGGCCAGGGTCCAGCGTAATTACAACCATTTGAAGCTAGCGACAGGGAAGAAGAGTCACTTGATGGCCAGGTCCATCGTAATTACAACCTTTGAAGCTAGTGACAGGAAGCTGAAGTCACTTGATGCCAGAGTGGGTGCCAGACATAGTGCCACTTTCAGGTCAGGACGGAGACAAGTTATACGTGCATGGCCTCTACAGGCACATGTGGCTCTACAGGGCTTACAGTGTTGGGAGACATTGCACGATGGTGGGCTTTACAGTGTGGGAGACATTGCATGATGTTGGTTTTACAGTGTGGGAGAACATTGCGTGATGTTTTGGTTTACGGTGTGGGAGACATTGCGTGATGTGGGCTTACAGTGTGGGAGGACATGGCATGATGTGGGCTACAGTGTGGGAGATATTGCATGATGTGGGCTTACAGTGTGGGAGACATGGCATGAATGTGGGCTTACAGTGTGGGAGACATTGCGTGAATGTTGGTTTGGTTGGGAGACATTGCGTACGGTGTGGGAGACATTGCGTGATGTGGGATACCGTGTGGAGCTTTACCGATGTGGGCTTACAGTGTGGGAGACATTGGCATGATGTGGGCTTACAGTGTGGAGACATTGCATTACGTGGGGGAGACGATGATGGTGGCTTACATGTGTTGGAGGACATTGCTGATGTGGGCTTACAGTGTGGGGAGATATGGCATGAATGTGCACGTGGGCCTTACAGTGGTGGGGAGACATTGCATGCTACATGTGGGCTTGGGATTACAGTGTGGGAGACATGCATGATGTGGGCTTACAGTGTGGGAGACATTGCATGATGTGGGCTTACAGTGTGGCGACATTGCATGGATGTGGGCTTACAGTGTGGGAGACATTGCATGATGTGGGCTTACAGTGTGGGAGACATTGCAGTGTGGGAGAATTGTGGGCTTACAGTGTGGGAACAGTTGGGAGTGTGGGACCATGGCACGATGTGGGATTACAGTTTTTTTGTGGGAGACCATTGCATGATGTGGGCTTACAGTGTGGGAGACCTGGCGTGATGTGGGCAGTTACAGTGTGGTGGGAGACATTGCATGATGTGGGCTTACAGTGTGGGAGACATTGCATGATTGGTGGAGGGCTTACAGTGTGGGAGACATTGCATGATGATGTGGGCTTACAGTGTGGGAGACATTGCATGATGTGGGTTCTTACATTACATGTGGGAGACGTGGCATGATGTGGGCTTACAGTGTGGGAGAGACAATTGCACGATGTGGGCTTACAGGTGTGGGGAGACATTGCATGATGTGGGCTTTCAGTGTGGGAGACATGGGCGTGATGTGGGCGTGAGTGTGGCTTTCATTTGCATAGTGTGGGCTTACGGTGTGGAGACATTGCATGATGTGGGCTTTACGTGTGGGAGACATTGCACTGATGTGGGCGTTACGTGTGGGGAGAACATTTGTCATTATGTGGTGGGGCTAATATTGGTGGGAGACCGTCCTAACCTGATGTGGTCTTGACAGTGTGTGGTGGGG
>JADBJO010028105.1:2500-10000 GCA_016801955.1 Conus betulinus
AGATGCTGCAGTCACCCCGTCGTCGGTTGGCAGTTCTCTGTCTTGGCCTCAACAGGCTGACACGTCTTGGTGTCCTCCGTTCCCACACAGGGGACAATTGTCTGCCGTCGTCGGCTCCGAGGCTACAGCAATCCTTCCCTTCATGTAAAGTCTTTTGGCTTTACGTCTCTGTATTTTCCTGAACCCTCAGCCAGACGGGATCACCAAGTGAATCATGCTTTTACTGGTTTTCCGAGCGTCCTCTAGCCATTCTCAAACAAAGAGAACCCGAGTTATGTGGTTCAACCAATGGAATCACTGGGCACTTGCACGCATGCACGCACGCACGCACACACACACACACACACACACACACACACACACACACACACACACACACACACACAAACACACACACACACACACACACACACACACACACACACACACACACACACACACACACACACACACACACACACACACACACACACACACACACACACACACACACACACACACACACACACACACACACACACACACACACACACAATTACACACACACACTCAGGTGTGATTCCTTGGGACCACGCATGGTAGCAGCAGCCTGGATCCCTTCACAAGCCACACAACTGAGATGTCTTTGCCCTACCCGATTGCCTCCCTTGAAGCCCCCTGGAGAACCCAGTGACAGCCCAAGGTGAAAGTTCTTTAGAAGTAAAGAGTCGTTTGAATGTGACGGTGATAGCACCTTTCAGAGAGAGTTAAACATCAAACTGACGAGGTTCTGCTTCAGCTCGGTCCAGCTCACTGTGTACACTCCGGGTATGAAGGTGCATGACAGAGAGTTCTCCACGTCCAGCTGGCCCTGGGTGACTTTCCACAGAGCACAGCTGGTTCCTCTGCAGCCTCCCCATCCTGCTCATCCCACGGGGCGTCGTACTACAGTGACAGACAATGCCGCCGTCAGGGCGTTCCACTGTCTGCTTCACCATTCTACAGTCGTCATGCTGTTACCTGACAGTGACTTTCTTTTCAGAATGTTCTACGTGTCACGCATGAACATCTCAATGCAAAAAGAAGAGAACACACACACACACACACACACACACACACACACACACACACACACACACACACACTTTTGAATTCTGTGAAGAAGATAATAAATCTTGAAAATATTTTTTCTTCGCTTTTTTGTGTGTGTGTGTGTGTGTGTGTGTGTGTGTGTGTGTGTGTGTGTGTGTGTGCATGTGAGCATACGCATGTGTGTGCGCGTGTGTGTGTGTGTGTATGTGTCTAAGTGTGTGTGTGTGTGTGTGTGTGTGTGTGTGTGTGTGTGTGTGTGTGTGTGTGTGCACGTGCGCGGACGTGTGTATGTGTGCTTCCGTATGTTCGTGCATGCGAGTGTGTGTGTTGTCATAAAAAAGAGAGCCCAGCGTGGAGCTGAACATTGCATCGCTAGACTTTGGTGGAGGTCACGTGGTATATTTGGAAGAGAATATTTTCATTATAGACAGCTGCATCAGGCCACTGCGGTTGCAAGTCGTGCTGTATGTGTATGCAGTCTGTGTGAGGTGAGTAGGACTGCCTTTTCACTGAACAAAGTCTTCAGTCTTCACACGTGTACATAACATAGGAATAGTACAAAACATTGCGTTTTTCCGCTTTTTTCCCTTTCCCACATTGTTCCTTTTTCTCTCACATTTTTACTTTATTTCTCTCCTTGAATATATAGTTTGATTTTGTAACCTCTGATATTTAATGAGACTAGTTCAGAGCTTGTGTATTCCTTAAATGGTTTCATTTTTCTTGATGTGCATTGTTAAATTGTCAGTTTGAAACAGTGATTTAAGTTAGATAACAGAACTAGTTTTATATCTGTATTAAATGATTCATAGTCTTTATGATTGTATTGTATGCATTTCTCTGCGTATTACGTTGCATAAAGCAGACTGTGCATAAGATCATAGTTGAATATTGACTGACGTTTGTATAACACTATGCCTTCTGCGTTATATACATGGCCCTCACAGGAGGGGCTTTGAGTATGATTTTTAAATACCAACAGTGCTAGAAATAAAGCTGATAATATTGGCAACGATTCTATATATAATGGCAATAACTTTCATGTTTTTTGTATTGCTGAATCTCGATTAACAGATTTGATTCCTGATTCCGATATGTACATGCCTGGCTATATTATAAACCGACTTGATCCAGTTTACACCTAAATCAACTGGATTACTCTTTTGTATTGTTCAAACTCAGTAAACTTCAAAAGAATGTCCCATTTGGAAACGATGTTGAATCTATCTGGATATTACTTTTAGACATTCTGAACCAATCTTGATAGGATTTCTATATAGAAACTCAGCTGAAACTACCCGACTGGTATGACAAGTTCAATTCAATGATGGATGCTGTAAATTTTGAGTCTAAAGAAATAATTCTTTTCGGTGATTTCAATATTGATTTGACAAAACCTGCAACAAAATGGAGTCGTGTTTATGCTATGTATGGGTTAGAACAAATATTGATCGACCGACACGTATTGCTGAACATAGTGAAACTCTAATTGATCATATTTTTATGTTAACAAAAAAGTAAACACAGTCGAAACGTGTTTCGTACAGACCGGATGCAGTGACCATTCATCTGTTGTTTAAAATGGAGGAAGAAAGGTATAAAAATTTCCAAGTTTGGCCATAAGGAAATCTTTTACCGATGCTTTACACATTTCGATAGAAACGCTCTCCTTTACGATTTACTTCACTCAGGTTTAGATTATGTTTATCAGGTAAGAAACCCCGATGATGCTGCTAACTTCTGGATTAATACATTTAATTCAGTGTATAATACACATGCTCCTTATGTAAGAAAAAGAGTGAAATATGTAATTAAAACTCCTTGGCTGACTAAGGAAATAGACAATGAAATATATAAAAGAGACGAAAACCTGATTGACTTTCATGAATTCGATCATAAAAGCAAAGAACAATTCAGAAAAAAAGAAATAGATTTAATTCTATCAAACGAAAAGCGAGGGAAAATATTTTCAAGATTTTTTATCTTCTTCACAAAATTCAAAAGTGATGTTGAAGGCTATTAATCTTTTAACCAATAATAAATTGAGGGCTTCGTCTCGAAATCCAGTAAAAGACATATCACCAGAGGATTTTAACTCTCATTTTGCAAATGTTGCTAATAACATAATAATGAATGATAAAACTAATGAGAACTACAAGAGTTCGAACAATATTGTCATTCAAAACATGTCACTTCGGTTTTCTCCATACAGTATATTTCAATAAATGAAGTTTTTTAATGGTTAAACAATCAGGAACCAGAGACTTGGACGAAATCGATAGAAAGATATTAAGAATCTCTTCAACCTTTATCGCTGGTACACTCACCTATGCTTATAATCTGTGCCTTGAAAAAGAATATTTCCCCGAAAATTTAAATAGGCCAAAGTGATACCTTTGCTCAAGAATGGAGATCCTGCCAATCCCTCTAACTATAGACCCTCTAACTATAGACCCATCTCAATTCTTTCCATTTTGTCAAAACCAATTGAAAGATATGTTCAAATACATTTATATTCTCATCTGAAGTATTATGATCTAATTCATGAAAATCAATCAGGTTTTCGACAAAAAAACTCTTCTTGCCATTCATCTCTCATACAGCTTATAGATGAATGTCTATCTAATATAAACAATAATGAATTTACTGGAATTCTTTATGTTGATTTTGCTAAAGCTTTTGACGTTATTAGCCATTCGCATCTTATAAAAAAAAAAAAAAAAAAAAAAAAAAAAAGCTTACACATTACAAACTATCAAGTGAGGCTATAAGTTTATCAGATCTTTTCTTAGTGATCGCCAACAGCTTGTTGAAATTAGTTCTAACAGGTCTGAATTACCTCAGGATCTGTTTTAGACCCCTCATATATTTTCTATACATAAATTATTTGCCTTTACATATAAAGTGCAGCTGCGAAATGTTTGCTGACGATACTTCACTGCAGTCAAATAGTGTTAATCGTACCATTCTGGTAAGTAACCTTCAGAGTAATATCAATGCATTAATTCTATGGACAGAAATGAACCACATGGCCCTCAGTGCAGTTAAAACTAAATGCATGTTTGGGACCACACGTCAAAAACGACAGAAAATGAGTTTCCCGTTTGCATCATTCTTTGCCGAAGACCAAAAGATCGAGGTGGTAACATCTCATAAGATATTAGGGGTTATTATTGACAATGACTTATCATGGTATGATCACATTACTGATCTTGGAAAACGTATATCCAAAAGAATTTATCAACTTACAAAATAAAACATTTTCTTAATCTTCAAACCAGGAAAGTATTCTTTCACGCACACATTTTATCTCTTAATAACTATGCGTCCACCTTATGGGATAATTCTAGTGAAACTAATTTGAAACAAATAAGTCATCTACATAAAAGAGCTATAAAGAGAATACATCTGAAATGTACTACTTTGAGAGGGAGTGGTTACAGAACATTAAATATTCTACCGTTTAAAGAAAGACTCTTCTTTAACAAATGTTTATGCATGTACAATGTAGTGAATAGAATAGCTCCAAAGAAAATAATCCAAAACTTTGTAATCAATGAAAATAGACACTCACACAAACTTTCTTTCCCCAGACCCCACAACAATCTCTACAAATCAAGCTTTACATATTCTGGAGGTACAATATGGAACAATTTACCATCTTCTTTAAAATCATGTCATTCGAAAGGAACATTTAAAAGAGCTCTTAAAAGGAATTTGATGGAAAATTATCGAATGATTAATGCTTATTCAATTGCCGAATCTCTCTCTCTCTCTCTCTCTCTCTCTCTCTCTCTCTCTCTCTCTCTCTCTCTCTCTCTCTCTCTCTCTCGTATGTTGTGATCCTTTGAATGTGTTAATTGCATTAATATTTTTTTTTCTTCACAATGCGTTGGTAAATGATTTTGTTTGTTGGTTTCTTCAATTATTTTTTTTTTCTTGTGAGGGCAGGATGAAAAAAATATCTGTAAAGCTTATTCTTTAACCCTCAATAAAGATAATTTTTATTTGACTTGACTTCATTCACACACACACACACACACACACACACACACACACACACACACACACAGTCTTATACCTGTGGATTTATTGTTTCTGGAAGGCATGTAGATCTGCGTTTTGTACACTTATTAGTGTTACATCTACAGATGTGCATTTTTGCCAGTATTATGATCAATGTGAAAATGGTGTTTGTCATTTAATAAAAACGAAAACACCTAAATTACAACAAGTATGATTTTACTGTCAGACCTAAAATTACAACAGCAAGTATGATCTTACTGTTGGATTGTTGTGAATGTTTCAATGAATAACTTTTCCATAGAAAAAACTGTTAGGGATAAGTGTATCCCAAATAAAACGTGGAATACAATTTCTTGCACCCCGACATTACTGTGTCCAATCTAAACCTATTATTCTAAGAATGATCCTTTTTTTTTTTTTTTTCTCTGAGGATGATCCTAATCGGTTTTTAAAAAAAGCATTTCAGTTTTACACTTTTCATTTTATTTTATGTTTCCAAGGAACCTCATAATTTAGTTTGCCTATGTCAATTCCAAATAATAATTTGATTTATGCTTATGCTTATATTTTGATAACGTAACGTCGCTCCTTTACGTTCCTTACAATTGGCTTTTCAGCTTTTGCTCTTTCTTGAGTACCAGTCAGATCAGCATTTCAATTCATGTCAGTATTTTCAACATATTGTTTTTGACCGAGAAATCAAAATGTGTGTGATTCACCCATCATAACGCCTTGATATGGTAATGACAATGAGGATTTGCATGCTGTACTGTTTGTTTGTTTGATGTCTGATGTAACCCTAAATGGAAATAAAGGGCAAAGCCCAAATGGTGTATCAAGGAGTGAGCGTCGTTTATTTCAATGGCCTCCTCGGCGATACTCCACTTGGCTGCCTAGACAACAAGGATCAACATTCAGATGCCTGGTAAGACTGCTTGGTTCACTAAACAACAAGGTTCAACATACAGCTACCTTCCAAGACTGCTAAGTTTGTAAACAACAAAAATAAACACGCAGTTATCAAATAAGACTGTATGGTTGCCCAGACAACAGGAATCCATATACAGTTACCTGATAAACTGCTTGGTTGCCTAAACAAAAGAATCCATATACAGTTATCTGATAAGACTGCTTGATTGCCTAAACAAAAGAATCCATATACAGTTACCTGATAAGACTGCTTGGTTGCCTAAACAAAAGAATCCATATACAGTCATCTGGCCAGAACGAGACGTGGACAGTAAGGGACAGTGACGGGGACAGGCGCAGAAGGCGTCTCATATTCTGTGTAATGTGTGCGTCTCATGTCACTGAGGAACTGACTTGTGTACACTGTAGGCCAACAACTGATTTTTCGCTTTTTCCCTCGTATATTTTAAGCAGGTGATTACCATCTTTGTTTTTTACCCTTTATTATTTTACTGGTTGACCAGCTTTTATTTGCGCCAATAAAAACCAGCGTTTTAGAGAACACACTAAATAAAAACACAAAGAGACAAAACTGATACAGATAGAAAGTGTGCTGTGTGTGTTCCACGTCTTCTTAATCTTGGGAGTATTTGATAACAGAGGCATTGTATCCCTTGAAAAAAGAGAGAAATTGTGTCCCTTGTTTGATACGACTTTGTGCAACACTGATGGCCAGTGAAGATGTTTGTCCCCAGCACGGATTGTTTTACTTTATTGCAATTTGTGGGGACAAAAGGATTGTGGGGACCTCCCAAGTGTGGTATAGATGCTGTGGGGGTGTTGCGCAGTAGGCCGTCGATCAGTTGTGAGGGAACCAACAAAGTTACATCCCTGATTACCATGATCATTTTTTTTTTTGTCAGCTCCTCTCCATCGCAATTTAATAATAATCTTACAGGATCGTCCACCATTACTGTGCGAGACAGCTCTACACTGGACGCAAGCGAGTCCCACCAAGCGACGACGTGACCTCATTTTCATGTGACCTCGGGATCTTGACCAGTCTCTGCCTACATGGTGACTCCAAAAGGCTGCACACCAAAAATGAATGCGCCAAGGCCTTGCTTGAGGTGTCGAGTATTTACAGACTGGCGCAATTGGATTTTTTTGAGAATTTTTATTTGTATCTGAAAGTTGATTCTCCTCATTTTCTTTCATATGGCCATCAAGGCGAAAGACAGGTGGCTCCAAGCAGATGGGTTGAAATCAAAGGAATGGGATTATTTTGGGCTCTTGAAGCTGACGCAAAGATAGGGTCACGAGTGTGTGCAAAGAAAGGCCTGAAATGTGTGTAAACTAAGGGAAGGTCACGTATTTGAAGACTGTTTGTGATTTCATTGGTGAAGATCCACCAAAAAAAGGAAAATAATGGGTGGGGAGTTGTTCTTTTGATCAAGTATCAGTTTAACATCAAATGCTGGTCAAATTCATGGT
>JADBJO010028105.1:12500-20514 GCA_016801955.1 Conus betulinus
AAAAAAAAAACAGCATGGGATGATACACAGCCAAGTAATGAATATACAGTATTCTAGAATGTCCGATATCATGACGTAACGCATCCTGTCAAAATGAGTGGAACTCTGTGGAAGGATCGAGAACCATACGTGAGATAACAAATCACAGTGATAATTAGTATGTTTTACCTAGAATTGAAACCAAACACATGGCAGTGACAATGATTTTTAATGCTCAAAACAACTTGACAACGACTTACGACTTACTCAGAAAGACTATTATTGAGAAACTTATCTGAGACTGAGACAAAGTGAATGAAGATTCGGAGGCACTTGTATCAGAAGAAGTAACATCCATCAATGATTTAGCCACTGTATTATTAGATTACGATGTAGATCTTGCCATTCATAAATTCAATGAAGGTCTAACTCTTGTTAGCCAATATATGAAAAAGTGTTTTGCAATAGGCATGCCTTCTAATAAACCATGGTTTGATGCTGAATGTAGAACTATGAAGTCAAAGATGTCTCTCTCTCTCTCTCTCTCTCTCTCTCTCTCTCTCTCTCTCTCTCAGGACTCAGGACTTTTTATAGATGTAACGCAGTGAAATTGAAAAAAAACTCAGAGACACATATAATGAAGATAGGCGACAATATAACAAATTCTTAGAATTTAAGAGATTAGAAGACATAAAACGTACACTTGAGGCCCTTGAAGCAAAGAAAAGTGACCCAAAAAAATTTTGGGGAACAATTAAATCTAGAATCGGCAAAACGTTGGTAGACAATACAATTTTTTTAAAAATGACTGGTACGACCATTTCCAACAAGTGTTTAATTCTGACAATGGTTTTGATCACGGAATAGACCGTGATAAAGTTGATTTGGATGTTGACGTGGGGGAAGAGTGGTTTGATATTCCAAATTTTAGACAGCTCCATACTAGATGTAGAAATTACTGATACTGGTACGTTTCCACATAGCAGGTCTGAATTACTCATCCAACCTTTACATAAAAGGGGATATTAACTCGCGAGATAACTATAGAGGCATTTCTCTCCTGAATATTTGCAGTAAACTATACACTTATATTCGTAACAAACGATTAACAAGTTGGGTAGAAGAAAATAACCTCCGAAATGAATCACAAGCAGGATTCAGAAAAAAAAAAAATAGTACGGTAGACCAGATCTTTACTTTATTGTCATTAGTACAAAAACAGTTATCTAGTGGTAAAAAATTGTATGCTGCATTCATTGATTTTAAAAAGGCTTTTGACCTTATAGATAGAAAAAACAACTGTTGCTAATACGGCGCAAAAATGGTATTCACGGAAAAATGAATAAAACGATTAGAAGAATGTACAGCGTTGTGACAGCTAGAGTCCGTACTAGGCAGGGTAATACAGAAGCATTCTCATGTCCCCGTGGGTTAAAGCAGGGAGATAATTGTAGCCTTCGTTTAATTTCTTTATTTATAAATGAGCTTGCAAACAACATTATGCAACATGGCAAACATGGTATCAGTCTATCACCTGATCATGCTTTTCGCCGATGATGTTTTTCTTTTTTACTTGGTAGTAGGTCTTCAACGTCAACTAGATATTCCGAACTACTCAGCCAATAGACTTAAACAAAATGTAAATTCTGATAAATCTGAAATAATTATATTTAGAAAAGGGGGCTATATTGCATCAAAGGAAAAGTGGTCTTATGATGGTAAACGGCTTGAGGTTGTAAATGAATGTAAGTACTTAGGAGTAATTTTTTCAACAGGTTTAACCTTCTCATGCTCATTAAAAGATATGACAATGAAAGCGAAGAAAAGCGTCTTTGGAATTCTACGCTTCTTTTGGTCTCTAGGAGAGAAAATAACTATAAGCTTTTCCTCAAAATGTTTGACTGTCAAGTTCAACCCATTCGAACTTATGGAGCAGAAATTTGGGGTATTTCTGCAATTGAAAGAGTACATGTATTCGCTATTAAACGTCTTTTGAATGTTAGTATACAGACAGCCAATGCTCGTATACATTGCTAAAGCAACAGACATCCATTGTATATACAAACCTGCACTAAATGTACAAAGTACTGGTTAAAACTTACCATGATGGATGAACACCGTATACCAAAGAATGCTTATAATATGTTGTATACACTTCATTCCAATGGGAAAAAGAACTGAGTCACTAAGGTTAGCGATACTTTATCTAAATATGGTTTCCGCTTCGTTTTCGACAATCACGGAGAAGGCGATACTATTTTTTTTTTTCTGCTTTTTTAAACAAAGACTGCTTGATTGTCATTTGCAAGAACTAGACGACGCTTATTTAAGGGGTGAAGAAAAATGCACATTCTACTCATCACTTAGACAATTGTGTGATATTCCGCAATATATGTATATGATAAAAAAAATTCTAATGTAAGAAAATATTTAACAAGAATAAGGCTTGTGTGTCCCCGCTAAAGACGCACCTTTGCCGTTGCCCACTCTGTCGAAATGGGAATAGCCCATTTTGTCCAAATGTTGAAGAAACGGAATTCCATTTTATTATCATATGCGAACAATACAAAGCTCTGGGTCAATTATACAACCCAGAAAAAAATATTTTATAGCCAAATGCTTTTAAACTGACTCTGTTACTATCCAACTCAAGAATATGTATACCTCTGCCTTGTATTTGTCAAAAGCGTTCAAACTCAGAAACGACTTCATGTTATCATGTTTAACCTATATCAGAGTGAGAGAGAGAGTGTGTGTTTGTGTGCGCGCGCGCACACGTGTGCATGCGCATGGGAGTGCATGTGTATAACGTGCGCGCTGATTGTGCACATGCGTGCATTTTTTTGTCTTTGCTTGTACTTCTCTGGGGTTCATTGTAATGACTAACATATCTATGAGTTTGGGGATGACTGCCCTTACCCCCCTCCACCCCACCCCCCACCCCACTGTCCCTGTTAGGTATGACATGAGCCAATGGCCAATTCATTAAATCAGGTCGATCGTTCGCTCTCTCTCGTTTTTTTAAAAAAAAAAATCCTTATCCGTCCTTTCCAGGATTAAGGGAAAGGGACAGAAGCAGAACGGAGATAGGGGAGAGGGTGATGGTGGTGGTGGGGAGGACGGAAAGATTCTGTTTTATATGAACTGCATCCGGTTGTTTGATTTATTTGTGCTGGTTCATTTAATCTTTTCTTTGGAATAAAAATTCTCTGTGTGTGTGTGTGTGTGTGTGTGTGTGTGTGTGTGTGTGTGTGTGTGTGTGTGTGTGTGTGAAGTAGGCATAAAAAGGCCAACGTCCTAAAACAAGAAGGACCAGAAAAGACTTGAAAACACTGGCGACGATTACTCCTGGGGGAACAGTACAAGAGAAAACTACCTTGGAGAGGGGGGGGGGGGGGGGGGGGGGGGGGGGGGGGGGGGGCACGTGTCCCAAGAGACAGGTTTGGATGAAGAAAAAGATAAGATACGTATCTGGTACCATAAAATACGGTATCAGGAGAAGAGGAAATTAAAAGTCCATGTGACCCCAGAAGAGGTAATATTGTGTTGTGTTTATTTATTCAGACACTCAACTATACATTACGTGTATTTCTGGCAGACATTTTCTTATGTTTGTCTCTCAGTCACCACGTGTCGTTTTTTTAAAATTCGTTGGTTGTTTGGTCCTTACAAAAATCTCTCTCTCTCTCTCTGATAGCGTGTGCGCACTATCCATCGTGAAAGATGGTTTTCCTATGCGTACCTGTCTCGTCGCTATGATGTGATCCTGGTCTCACTTTGGATTTGTGCACATTTTGCATAATTAATGCTTCCATTCCAACGTTTAACCATTTTCAATAACTCATCACCTGTCTTCGTTATTTTATTTTAAATAATATGTTGTTTAAGTTTGATTTACATACTCTACTTTCCTTTCAGTCTACTTGTGAGCTTTTGTTGTTATTTATAACATTGATGATGTCTTTGTGCAACCATGCATAGTTTGTCATGGCCCCCACCTTAAAAAACCTTTAAGACCCCACTCATCTTTTTTGGAAACGCGCTAAGTTTAGGCACAGGCGATGCCGTCACTTGTCGCTTCACGTCATCGAACTGCGTGTAAATACGCAGACGACCTCACCTTCGAAACAGCACAGCATTACAACCTTTTCTTTTCTACTGTGATTTTATTATTAGTGCAACGATTTGCTACCTGCTATTATCAATCACATCGATTATTTTTCTACATCCTGCATTTGCATAAGTCCGTTGGAAGGGCTTTCAACGAATCGGATCATTAGGACACCAGTTTTTCGTAGTGCGGTTGCCTTGGCACCGGAAAGTCTACGAGGAGACCAGAAGAAGCAGCAGTTACGAGCGGTCGACATCGAAAGCCCTGTGCAAGAATTTTGTTGAAGAAGGCGACCTGGAGTCGGATTATTGGATCAGCGAACTTAAGGTTTAGCTGAGGAGATATCAAGTCATAAGAATAATCGTCGTATACCTGTTCATCGTCAGAATATCAGCATTGTGAAATTGTAACTCCAGCGTTCATCGGACCCTGCACAATAGCAACGCATAGAGGGTCATATCCAATTCTTCGTCGCCGGCGCTTTCGCTTACATCCTCGCATCAACATCGACCATCAAATCGTACTTCTTCATCAACCGCATCAACTTATTCATCGGAGGCGACCAGCAGTCGGAGATCCAGTGTCAGCACCGTTCTGCACCAGTCGTCTACGACCGAGCCTGCAGTCTACCCTATGTCATTCCGGATTTGGAGAGATCCTTTTCGAGCTTCCGACGGACCAACTGGGGGACTGGGGCTCGGCACGACTACGGTGATGACTGGTGTGGACGTGCTGACAGGGACTCATCTGGTGGGCGACCCGTCTGGTGGCCCCTGGTGACGGCCCGGAGCGGTCGCCGTCCTATCACTAGTAGGAGCCGTATCTATTTATCAGTAAGTGTTGAATTTACCATTTATACTTTAACTTTTCGTCAGATAAATATGGTCGAAGGTAGCCTATGAGTTCGTCACATGTTCGATGGAGGTATGTATGGTTAGTGCGAGATATGTCGCACGATCGCAGTTCGGATCCATATGATTGTTAGTGATTATATCGATATCACTTCATTAATTTATTATGAGTGTTAGGCAGAGCGGTGCCAGACTATAATTATGTTGTTCATTTATTATTGTGATCCATTATTGCAGGAGGATGGGGTGCGCCCTGGGGGGCATGGATGGCATCCTCATTGAGTGTGTCATCCCAGCTTCATACTTTTTCATATCATCGTGCCCACAGTAGACACGCACACACTTACACACAGACACTAGGTGGTCGTCATCTGTGTTTTGCGTCGTATCTCTGTCGTCTCATACAGATTACACTAACACATTTACTTCGTCTGGCGTCTGGAACTTTATCATTGATGGAAGGGCTGGCACAGCGCTCTGTGGTTTCAGGTGTCTTCTCTTCGCTTCATTGTCTTCACTTCCTATAAAGAATCTTCACTGCAAGTATCTTCGCAATCATCTTCTGGGAGCAGCAACAACGTCAACGGGAGGAAACTGACGGCTCATCTTGAGTGCATCACAGACTTACTGCATCCTGAGCTGATAACAAAAGACAGTAAAGCCAGACAAGTAAAGTTTCCATTTAATATCGCAACTGAAAGAGAGCAAATCGAAGATTGACAGTTTATCATATCGCAACAAGAGAAAAAGTGAGAATCAGCATCTTTTCACGGAGAAGACAGAAACACAACAAATAGCTGTATATCATTCGTTAACAAATTTCTGTATTGTTTTTATCAAACTCCCTTCTTGTGTGGTGCGAGATCGGGTGCACGTGAAGCAGGTGTCCGATAGGGAGCACACTGAAACCATCGCAGCCCCATCAGTGTGACAGAGAGAGAGAGAGAGAGAGAGAGAGAGAGAGAGAGAGATAGAGAGAGAGAGAGAGAGAGAGCGTGTGGTGTGTGTGAATGTGCGCCTGTGTGTTTGTGTGCACGTGCGTGTATATGTGCACATGCATGTGTGCTTGTGTTTGTGTGTGTGCACACACATACGTGTTCGTGCACACACATACGTGTTCACGCGCGCGTGCATGAGTATGTATGTGTATGTGTGCGCGCACGCATGTACGTGAAGCTTTGGGAGGGGGTGGAATGGGGTGGATTAAAGAGAGTTGGTGGACAGAGAAGAAAACACGTAACAAAAACAAACAAACAAACAAACAAGCAAAGCAAAGAAAAAAAAAGGAAAAAAAAAAAAACAAACCAAACAAACAAAAAAAAAAAAAAAAAAGGTCAGGGGCGCAGGTGGTGAAATTAGGACCTGGTCACCATCTGAAACCACAGGAGGTCAGTTACAGGCCTCTGAAATTGGAAGCTTCCCTCCCTTGGGAATGAAAAATGCCAATCAGTATCTATTCTGAGCAGTCGTGTCAACGTGGTCATCTGGGCACAGGTTGCACGTGCCCCTCCTGCCCCCTTGGTTTTTGTCGTGAAGAGGGGGGGGGGGGGGGGGGGGGGGTGGAGTGGGTGGGGGGTGGGGGGGGGGGGGGTGGGGGAGTGGGAGGGGGGTGGGGGGGGTGGGGGGTCAACGTGGTCCGGGAGGGGGGGGGGGGGGGGGGGGGGGGGGGGTGGGGGGGGGGGGGGGGGGGGGGGGGGGGGGGGGGGGGAGCCATCGACACCTTCTGCCAATTTAACACTACGTGGCTATTTTTGGAGGAGGAGAAAAAAAAAGGGCTGAACCTAATTGGTAGAGAAAACAATTCCTTTTCGACCTCTGACCTTTGAAGACAAATGCCTGTTTTTGACCTATATACTGAGGATGCAGTGGGCTCAGAATGTAAAGGAGTTGAATTTATAACTAAATTGTTTACATTTCATTTTTGTTTTCACGTCTTTTTCTTTTTCAATTTTTTTTTTTTTTTTTTTTTTTTTTTTTTTTAGATTTCTAAATGTGTCGGTCTCGTCTACCTATGCATATATGTATGTATTGTATGTGTGTATGTATGTATGTGTGTACCTTAAAAGGCCTGTACACTCAGAGGCATGATAGGTGTGTGGACATTATCAAAAAGGAACTTCAAAACATGTGGTGTGACTGAATTTGTTGAAGTGTTTCACAACAGCATTGTTTCCGTTTACAACAACGCAAATCAGTATACACCTGACCTTTGTCTCATCGATCATAGCAACTCAGAGGCTTTCGTTGTCCAAATGTCCAACCCCTTTGATCCATTTCTTCAGTTATGCTATGAAGAAAGGTTTCAAAAAATACATGCCTCTTTGTTTTTTTTCATTGAGTGAGGCAGGGTTTGATATAAAAGTTATCACTATCGTTATTGGGTCATTAGGAATTGTCCACAAAAACATGTGGTTCCTGGCCTTTGCCTGCTCGGTTTGTCCAAATATAGGAGCCAAAAAACTGGCAAAATACTGGGGTGTTTGGGTGAGACGCACAGTTCCTCAGGAACAGGCAAGAGCCCTAAATCCATGCAAAGAAAAGAAGAGAGAAAAATGGACTCACTGACAATGAGAACGCGAGATGAATAGAGAGGAGAATAAGGGGAGAGAGATGAGAGAGAGAAAGCAGAGAGAGAGAGAGAGAGAGGGGGGGGGGGGGGCATGAAACAGAAAAATGTCTCTCTCTTAAAACATACTTTCTGGACCACGACTGTGTCTGTTGTTGGTGTGTTTTGAACATTTATGGACAAGGTTGCATAATTGTAGTTATCACAAAGTTTGCAATAAAAATGATTGTATGTATGTATGAATGTATGTATGTATGTACTTATGGATGTTCCCATCTTTATAAACTTACCTACCTAGCTACCTGTTTATCTGTCAATCTGTCTACCTACCTACCATCATACTATCTATCTATCTATCCTAGACCCAGATGTATTAGAGACGCCGCGGCGCACACACACACACCCATACAGAGTACAGACAGAACAGACACAAACAGTCACACCGCCTGTGCATTTGGCGCGTGCGCGCACACACACACACCCACACACACACACCACACCCCACAT
>JADBJO010028106.1:0-5000 GCA_016801955.1 Conus betulinus
AGGCTGATGCCCGACAACAGACTCCTGTGTGTACACAGACTTTGAGGTGAAACAACTTGCGTAATGTGAACCTTCGGATTGTGTTGGTGCTACAAACGCTTGTTTTTCCATTGTCGGAGCAATTCGCCGTTATTGACGCGTATGGCCCTGGCAGTGCTGTGTGACAGAAGCCCGCATTATAACTTTCGCGGATAATATTTTTGTAAATTGTAGTTCAAAAGGAGGTGTATGAGGACAGTCGCCTCAACAATAACCAAACCACACAAAATCATCCTGAATTCCAGTAAGCGAAGCTCCAAGATTTTATTTTCATAAATGGTTTTACCCCCCTTTTTTCCCCCACAACATTCATGTCACCCATTTTGAATATAGACTATCGACGCTAGTCTTGGTCATGTAAAATCCTTATCCCTGGAATTCAGAGAGAAGTGCATGATGATGTGGGGCATCACCAGAATAAATCACGTTTATTTCAATGCACAAACGAGAAAACATAGAGTTATATTTAAACTGAGTGTCAACACTTTCACGACACACTTCCAATACTGAAAAAAGACCGAGGAAGTGTCACCCCTACTATTGCGACTCCCAAATCGTCATTGGCGATTTGTCTCGGATTCGCGCATGACCGAACTCAGCTAACGGTATTGGGATGGTCTATCAGATGTCTAAAATGAAATATTATTTCCAAACTTTCCCGGCGATAAAGCCGTTTCAGCATAATCCATAAAAATCCTCAATCGGCGTCTGGTACAGTTATACTGTTTCACCTGTCAGCGAAAACACCCGCTATAGTGAGGCTTCAGGACTCGTGCAACAGTCTGCTTGATGGTGGCGTCTTATCTCGCCGTGGGCGCTGCAGTCATGAAAGGAGGTCGCTCTGTGGAGTTCTGTTTGTGTCGCGCGTCCAGTGGCTATCAAACAGGGGCAGGGAGCAGTTATGTCCCTTGATGTTGCCATGGCATGCCCTGTGGCGTGCCTACTATACAGCTCCTGTTGGCACAGTGCAGGCTCCATGGGGTGGTGGCAGGATTGTTCTCGGCTGACTGGGTTTGGCAGTTGATGTCAGTGCTTCTCTGGCTCAATGCCATCTTCGGGCCACTCTGTTCGGGCAAGTTGCGGCGCACTCCTCCTTCTTCTCTATGGAGAGCGCCGTAACAGACTTTCACGATTCAGCGTGCAGAAGCTTAATGGCAAGGTGTGAATTTCATATGAAGGAGTTATAAAAGAATTTTTCCCATGTGTATCGGACATGGCTTAATGTAAAAATAGTATGATGAAATCAAGATATTTGTGCAGCGCGCCAGTCCTGCCGACCAAATTACGTCATTTTCACAAAATGACTTCACAAATGACTCATTCGCATTCAGTCAATCACTCGTACATATTCCCATGTACAGTGGACAGACATGTTTATGTGTGAAGTCTAAACCATACGCATTTATACTCGGTCAACATAAATATAACGCAAATGTTATATATGCTTCCTATTATGGAGGAGATGCGCTTTAAAGCTTGTCTTCGTCAGAGAATCCGAATGTCTGAGATACAGATGTAGTTGTTCCATTTACCTGAGGTTTGCCAAGAGAATACCATTTATCACTGATGTTTTTATTTTTTCTGAGGTTTGCCAAGAGAAAGACCAGTCATCACTGATGTTAATTTTCAATGTGGGCAATCGCAGGAGGACGGGTATTAGAGGAAGAGCGCAGCTGACGAGGAGGTCTGTAGAAGTGAAGCAGTGGAAAGGTCGTCGGGTGAAGAAAGAAAGCTGGCTTCAAGGAAAAGGTGGAAGAGTTGTAGTCATCCTGTCCCAAATCGGCAGCCAGAGCAGACGCGAACAGTGAGTGAGAGAAGAAACCACTCTTGAAGCTCTGTCTACGAGAAGAGAGACCCGACTTGGCACGTGCACGTCGTGACTTTCAGTTTTCACGTCTCTGCACACAGATTATCCCTCCACACTCTGTCACACATACGACACACACACCACACACACACGCGCGCGCGCAAACATGCATACAACACCGCCACACGCGCACGCAGCCGCAGTTCATCCTGCTCTGGCTGCCAATGACTATGCACAGAATCCAATCCTCCAAAAGCAGAAACTGTTGTGTCAACATCAACAGTCACAAGCTACGTCCTACTTCAAATTCATAAAATGCTTTTTTGCTATTAACTGTTATAACAAAATTTTGGGAAGCTCTCTCGTGAGAGACCTTATGACACTATGAGAGAGAGAGAGAGAGAGAGAGAGAGAGAGAGAGTGTGTGTGGTGTGTGTTGTTAGAGAGAGAGAGAGAGAGAGAGAGAGAGAGAGTTACCACATAATTTCCCTGACGAGTCACATGACGTACGACATAGGTCACATCCGATGGACCCTTTTCTATAGGGTTCTTTCCGCGCTTGGGATGTTTGCCTGGAACAGTGACGTCATTCAGGAAGGAACACGTCGTTGGAGGTCACATACAACCGGTTAACCCCCAAGTCAAGTCACTTAATCAGAACCCCAAGTCAAGTCACTTAATCAGAGGTCAAAGCTAATCATCGCGATGAAAACACATCGTCAGAGGTCAAAACATCGTCAGAGGTCAAAACACATCGTCAGAGTCTAAATCATCAGAAGTCAAAACGTTGTCAGAGGTCAAAACACATCGTCAGAGGTCAAAACACATCGTCAGAGGTCAAAACACACAGTCAAGCACATTGTCAGAAGTCAAAACACATCGTCAGAGGTGAAAACACATCGTCCGATATCGACACATGTCTCAAGTGAGTCGGAACACATCATTATAATCACAACACACATTACATAGCCCAGGGTCAAACTACATAGCTACCGAGGATGTGCGAATAGGTGTAGGAGTGTGAGCTGTCGCGGTTCCAACACAACCGGGATTTGAACTGAATCGCCAGAAGGGGAGGGGTGTAAGCATACAGCTGCGAGATCACAAAATATTGACTGGAGACGACAAAGACACGTTGTCTGGGCTCTGGCATTAACATGTGTAGCCAGGGGTCTCAGCACATAGCCTAGCGTCAAATCATATACCCTTAATATAAGTCTAAGCATGCAGTCAGTGTCAAAAAACAAAACAAAACAAAAACAAAAAACCAAAAAAAAAAACACGCTTAAGCCTAAGCATATAGCCCAGTGCCAAAACATATAAACTTAAATTTAAGCACATAACCAATGTCCAAAAAAAAATCTTAAATAAATGTTAGCGCACCGCCAAAGAAACGTGGAAAAACGAGTCACAAGACAAAACACGACTCGTTTCGACCTCATAGGTCTTCTTCAGGCAAGACACAAACAAATAAGATTTAACGAAAATGAACGAATTTGGTACTCAGCTTCGATCTCTTCACTCTTCAGCGTTGATTCAACGCCTGCCTACCTTGCGCTGAAGTGTGAAGAGATCGAAGCCGAGTACCAAATTCGTTCATTTTCGTTATCTTATTTGTTTGTGTCTTGCCTGAAGAAGACATGAGAGGTCGAAACGCGTCGTGTTTTGTCTTGTGACTCGTTTGTCCACGTTTTCTCTCGGCGGTTCGCTAACATTTATTTAAGATTTGTTTAGATTTCCGCCTGCAGTCGTCTCACTTTGCAACTAGATCAATGCCCAACAGATAAGAACTTTAGTCTATGCAGGTAGCCTAGAGTCAGAATATGCAAACTGAAGTCTGTGCACATAGCCTACCGTCAGAACATATAAACTTAAATCTATGCACGTTGCCTACTGTCAAGACATAAACTTAAATCTAAACACGTAGCCTACCGTCACAACATATAAGCTTAAAGCTAAACACGTAGGCTTGTGAAAAAAACACACAAACTTAAATCTACGCACACACAGTCTATAGTATCAAACATATGATACGCACATAGTCTAATGTCAAAACACATAATGTCTAAGCACATAGCCTTATATCAACACATACAAACTTTACTCTAAGCACACAGTGCGGTGTCAAAACACATAGCCAGAGTTCAAACACAAAGGTCACAAACACGTGATTAGGATTCAAAGCACCTAGCATGGGGGTCAAAACACTTAGACAGGGATCAAGAACACATAGCTTGAGGTCAAAACATATAGCCAGAGTTAAAACACACCTAGAGGTCGAAAACACACGGCCTGCGATCAAAACACATCTCCAAGGGTCAACACACATCGCCAAGGATCAAAACACATCGCCAAGGGTCAAAACACATCTCCAAGGATCAAAACATATCGCCAAGGATCAAACACATCGCCAAGGGTCAAAACACATCTCCAAGGACCAAACACATCGCCAAGGATCAAAATACATCGCCAAGGATCAAAACACATCGACAAGGACCAAAACACATCGCCAAGGATCAAAACACATCGCCAAGGATCAAAACACATCGACAAGGATCTAAACACATCTCCAAGGATCAAAACACATCACCAAGGATCAAAACACATCGACAAGGATCAAAACACATCGCCAAGGATCGAAACACATAGCCTAGGGTCAAAACACACCGCCAAGGATCAAAACACATAGCCTAGGGTCAAAACACATCACCAAGGATCAAAACACATAGCCTAGGGTCAAAACACATCACATCAAGGATCAAAACACATAGCCTAGGGTCAAAACACATCGCCAAGGATCAAAACACATCACCAAGGATCAAAACACATAGCCTAGGGTCAAAACACATCGCCAAGGATCAAACACATCGCCAAGGATCAAAACACATCACCAAGGGTCAAAACACATCGCAAAGGATCAAAACACATCCCCAAGGACCAAACACATAGCCTAGGGTCAAACACACCGCCAAGGATCAAAATACATAGCCTAGGGTTAAAACACCTTTCCAAGGATCAAAACACATCGCCAAGGATCAAACACATCGCCAAGGATCAAAACATATCGCCAAGGATCAAAACACACATAGCCTAGGGTCAAAACACATCACCAAGGATCAAACGACATCGCCAAGGATCAAAACATATCGCCAAG
>JADBJO010028106.1:10000-20514 GCA_016801955.1 Conus betulinus
GATCATTTCTAACTCAAGTGTACAAAATGCTCTGCTGTTGTGTAAGCTGTTTTCTATTAAAAAGAAAGAAAAAAAAAAAAAAAAAAAAAAAAAAAAAAAAAAAAAAAAAAAAAAAGGGGGGGGGGGGGGGGGTGGGGGTGGGGGTGTGGGGGGGGGGGGGGGGGGGGGGGGGGGGGGGGGGGGGGGGGGGGGGGGGGGGCGGGGGGGTGGGGGGGGGGGGGGGGGGGGGGGTGGGGGGGTGGGGGGGGGGGGGGGGGTGGGGGGGGGGGGGGGGGGGGGGGGGGGGGGGGGGGGGGGGGGGGGGGGGGGGGGGGGGGGGGGGGGGGGGGGGGGGGGGGGGGGGGGGGGGGGGGGGGGGGGGGGGGGGGGGGGGGGGGGGGGGGGGGGGGGAGGGGGTTGGGCCGTTTTTTTTTTGCCGTTTTCTTTCCATGAAATGTGTTTTGAAAACTGTGTTTGCTGTTTGTGTACTGTGTATGTTGTACTTATGTTGTCGATAGGTGTGGTCCTTATGTTGTACTGTGTATGCTGTACATAGACTTGTGTTTTTCGATATGTGTTGTCTTAAAAAAAGTGTAACTAAAATAATCTGTATGAGGCTTTGTTTGTTTTGTTCTTTCGACAATTTTACTTTGGAGAGGAGAGAGAGAGAGGGAGAGAGAGGAGGAGAGAGAGAGAGAGATAGGAGAGAGATGGAGGAGAGAGAGAAGATGAGAGAGATTCGGATTGTTTAATTCATTCATAAAGCCCTTGGCCCATTATGAAGCGGTGGTTGAACATAATGGTTGCATCATATGAAAAACAATACACCATGAACTGTATAAGAAATCAAACACAATCAATTTAGGAACTTCAAGACGTAGCATATTTCCTGCCTGAATTTAAATGCTTTGTATAGAAAACAGGGTCAATCAACTTTCGAACAACGTCCTGTTTGAGCTTAGTGATGACATTCAATACAATCATTTTAAACAGGGAAGGTTTTCTATAAAATTTGGGCTGAATGAATACAGTTCTAATATTCCTTAAAGGCTGGACAGCAAAGAACAAAATGGATTTCATTTTCACCCTGATATTCTGTTTACAAAGTGGACACACAGATCATTCATTGTCATCAGAGAAGGGATTGGCTTTGTGTACCTTAGCTTATGAATCTTGCCAATTCTGATATTCCAAATCTGAATTTGTTCATGACATACCTCAAGTGTCTGTCCCATTTCTAAAAGTGAAAAAGGTTACAAATCATGTAAAATTGCAAACATGCCTATAGAAATCAACCTTTCACTATACTGGCACATGATTTTGACCATCTTTGCCAAGAGTTGCCATCCAGCAGGGGACGGGTCAGCTCGTTGACGAAAGCGACGTAAGATTGCTTAAACCACAACACCTGGCACCAAACACCTTGATTTTACCGTACACCTTGATTTAAAAGGAAAGAGAAAAAACCGTTTGGAGAGAGAGAGAGAGGAGAGAGAGAGAGAGAGAGAGAGAGACAGACAGACAGACCGACAGACAGACAGAGAGGCAGAGAAAGCGTGAGAACCCATACAAACAAAGGAACCGACCGGGGGGCAACGAAACAACAGAGGGCCTCATCACCCAGTTGCGATGGACACTGGGTCTGCCCATTGGCCGCCACCGCCGCTAACCGCCGTCGTCCCACCTGAGACTCACAGGACCACTATGACCGTCAAACTGTGTGCGCATCTGCAAGGCATATATAGAGGGCACACACACACCACACACACACACACACACACACAGGCGCACACGCACACAAACACACCAACAACATATGCACGCAACGCACGCACAACGTATATACACACACACTAAGCGCGCACACGCTCGCCCGCGCTCGCGCATACACACACACACACACACACACACGCACTGCACGCACACACCACACACACACACACGCGCACGCACGCACGCCACGCACGCACGACCACGCATCAGCACGATACGACACACACGCCAGACAGCACGCCACACACACCACCACACTTCAGAGACCCAGAACGATAGAGTTGAGAGAGTGAGGAGGAGAGAGAGAGGCCACACACACACACACACACAGACACAAACACACAGACACACACATAGACACGCACAGACACACACACAACTCGACACGCCGCACGCACGACGCACGCACACGCACGCACGCACACGCACGCACGCTCACGCACACACCACACACACACCGCAGAGAGAGAGGGGGGAGGAGGGGGAGAGAGAGCAGAGGACAGGGAGAGCCAGGGAGCAGAGGGGAGAGAGAGAGATGATGCGGTCAGGAGGGAGAGTGAGAGAGGGAGGAATGAGAACTGGAGCAGAGTACGAGGAGAGAGTGGGAGACCGGAGAGAGAGGTAGACGGAGAGAGAGAAGCGAGAGAAGACGCAAAACCCAAACACAGGCGTAATGGTTATTCAAACAGGCCGTTAGCCCCCTAAGAATAGTGTACATTTATAACAAAACAAAACGCCGAAGTTGAGTAATACAAAAAACTTCGTTTTAACTAACAAGCTTATCACAATCACATCATCATTTCCTATCCCGACATATATCCATTCATTTCGCATTCTGAACGCTTTACACAAATACAGAGCGAAAACTGTTTTAATGGTCTTTTCATTCGATGATGCCATGAACAGAATCAGTTTGAAGAAACAAGATTTCTTTAGGTACTTTGGTGGGAATCAAGATCACAAGCTTTTCCCTCAACTGAAATGGGTTTTCTTCTTCTTTCTTTTTCGAGCGCGTGCGCGATGATGAGAGGCTTGCGTACTGATTTAATCATTAATGGTGACACTCGTACACTTTTTTCGTCCTTGCGGTCTGCCTCCCGATCAGTAATAACTTCCATCGAGAGATAAACATACCAATCACAGGACGTGGTGTCCCTGCCTGTCGTGTCCTATTCGTCGTGGTGCGTCCTCACGTGGGTCATCTGGGGACCACAGTCCCATCATCTGTCACAACGCTGCTGAGGTGTGTCTAGCACCCGCCTGAAACATGTCATCATTGACTTTTCATTTCGGTCACGTTGGGGAGATTCCAAACATGCGTTAGATTTTTTCTCCCCTCGAATTATATTCTTCTAACCTATATACTTCACCACTTCAGCCTAGCCGTGTGATTTCCTTTCCTCTTCTTCATCCCCTCTACACTGGGGTGAGGGGTTTCGAATTTCCGGGTAACAGGGGGATTTTTTTCAATTTCTTTCCCTCGGAGTTTGTTAACATTGGTTTCTGACTCCATTTCCCATACCGTCCTTCGTAATGAGGGCTTATAATAACCCTGGGGGTTCCGTGATGGTGAACGCAACACAAACAACATCTTGCACACACGTACACTAAACCCCATCACCAACTTGTCGGGAGAATGAGAAGACCAGTTTGGGCCGTTGGTATTGGAGGGAGACACATCCCACGTAGCATGATGCACCTTCCCCAAAAAAGATGGAGTATGGCTGCCTTAATGGCGGGATAAAAAAAAAGGGTCAACATCACACACAAACTCAAACTGCCTGTTCCTATACAGGCGAGTGGTCCGCAGGATTATTAGCCTGCGTAACGCAGAAAGAAAGAAAGAATCCCTCTACACTGTACCTGTCTGTAATGTACCCCAGGTCCCTTCTGACCAGAGCTGCCTGCTGATCAGTCTCTACTGCTTCATGGCCTGGAGGTTTTGTGTCACGAAATCCGACCTGGACAACTGTTTGGTACGTGTGATGTAGTCGGTGAAGTTGTTGTCCCTTCGGTAGGTAGTCCTTGGATACCCTTATATCATGCTGGGGGGACCCGGGGTTCGTCTTCACATCTCTGCTGAGAGGAAGTTTGCGTGCCGAGTGCTCACAACCCACAACAACAGCAGTAGGTGCCGGCACGAGCACAGACGTGTAACACAGTCTGTCACTGGCCTCTGGCTCACCAAACACAGTCTGTCACTGACCTCTGACACACCAACGTCGCACCATTTCGTTCCCACGAAAGTTCTATTTTCACTTGCCCACACTTCTCCCGCCATCAGCACATGCTTCGCGTTCCTCCTGAATAAAGTGAAAAAAACCAAAAAGAAGCATCAGAAGCGAGACTATACAACCAGGGCCCACACAACAGGAAATTGGCCAAACTTTAGACATATTCAGAAAGAATGCAAACGAGCGTTCCGGAAAGCAGAGACAGACTTCCTAAACAACATCATCAACAAGGACTTGAAGAGAACAACACCAAACTTTCTTTCTGGAAATACATCCAGTCAAAGAAACAAGACATGTAGGTAGGAGTTGCCCCACTAAAGCTGATGGCAAACTAATCAATGACAGCATGGGTAAAGCTAACATCTTGGTTGAGCAGTTCAAGTCGTATTGACCAAGTCCTCACTGCCCCGAAATGCTTCTCTCTCTACCAGTATCCGCCCATTAATCATCTCCACATTGGAAAAAAAAAAGTGTAGAAAAGCTGCTACAGAGTATAAACCCAGCAAAAGCAGCAGGCCCTGGCAACATACACAGCCGAGTTCTTAAGGAATGTTCAGCACACCTGGCAGAAGGACTGACCATATTTTCCAGAAGTCAGTCAACACAGGAACCCTACCAGATGACTGGCTCACAGCAAATATGGCACCCAATCTTTAACAAAGGGGACAAAACCTGGCAGAGAATAACAGACCTGTCTCACTCACATCAGTCACGAGCAAGGTCTTGGAGCATATCATCTGTAGTCACCTGATGGAGCATCTAGAAAAACACAAGATACTCACCAACCTAAACCATGGGTTTTTGTAGAGGATTTTCATGTTAGATGCAGCTGGTCACCACACTACATGATCTGTGTCAGAGCTTTGAGAAAAATGTTCAGACTGACATAGCCATCCTAGATTTTTCAAAGGCCTTTGACACGGTTCCACATTCGAAGTTCTTGGAGAAGCTGGGAAGCTACGGCATCAGAGGCCCGCTCTATCAGTGGGTTCACCATTTCTCACCCAGCAGAGTATGAAAGTGGTGGTAGATGGAAAGTCCTCCGAGCAAGTGACAGTAGACTCTGGCGTTCCCCAAGGCACAGTACTTGGTGGCCCCCAACACTTCTTATGCCACATCAACGATCTACCTGGCTCCGTTTCATCGTAAGTCAGGCTCTTTGCAGACGACTGCCTTCTGTATCGAGAAATTAGGACTCAGGCAGACCACATCGCCTTGCAAATGACCTGAAAAAAACCCTGGAAACCTTGGCTAAAGAACGGGGCATGAAATTCAATGCCAAGAAATGTTACATCATGAGTGTACGACACAGATCACTTTTCTTCTTACCAGCTGGACAACCACATCCTACAGCAAGTGGACTCTCATCTCTATCTTGGAGTTGAAATAAGCGAAAACCTGTCTTGGTCTGCTCACATAGACATGATCGCCATGAAAGCAAACGCCAGCCTGGGTATGCTTCGTAGGACCTACACTTTTGTTCTGAAGCCTGCTGCGAAACAGCGTATGTCTCTCTTGTCAGGTCCTTTTTAGAGTACAACTCCACAGTCTGGGACCCATATACGCAAGGTGAAATTTACAGGATAGAAGGCATCCAGCACAGAGCAGCCAGATACATCCAGCAAGATTACCAGTCCCAAAACCCAAGATGTGTCCACAGCTATGCTACAGAACACTGGCTTCCTTTGCTGCAGGAAAGAAGTCGGCAACACCGGCTCACCTTATTTAAGATCATCAAAGGGCATCTTCCTGGCACAGAGACAGATAAATACCTGACGCCTGTCTGAAACAAGACTTATAAGACCTACAAGAGCGGAAAAATCAAGAAAGGAAAAACATAGTGGACCAATACTGCAAGGAATCAGCAGCGCTGCTTTTTAACATCCAACATACTGCCACACTAGTCTTCAAAAACAGCTTTTTCCCACGAACCATCAGAGAATGGAACAACCTAGACAACAGTGTTGTTTCCGCAGGGACTCTGGAGGAATTCAAGAACCTTCTCCAACAGCCCTCCCCCCCCAAAAGAGAAGTAAACAAACACCTCCCACCCCACCCCCCTCCACCTCCTCCCCCCTCACTCCCCCCTCACTCCCTTCCCTTTTTTCCCTCTTCCACGACTGCTGCAGAGGGCTTTGGCATCATGTCAGTGCACGCTGAACGTGCGCTGGCTGGCCAGGCCACCAACACGTACGTAGGATTTTTTTTTTTTTTTTTTTTTTTTTTTGGGGGGGGGGGGGGGGGGGGGGGGGGGGGGGGGGGGGGGTGCTCTCCCCCAGCTCTTCCGTCGATGTTATGCCACAGTGTGGCCCTATCGACCACACACCAAGACCAACACCAAGAAAAAAAGAAAAGAGCACACGGAAAATGTCACAAAACTGTCGCTTCGCTACACGGTCACTGCACGGTGTGAACTGTGAACTCACACTCGTTGACGGGCTGACCTTGAACGAACGACACAATTGAAAAACGCCAGTTCTGTTCTGCCCCCCCCCCCTCTGAAGTTCGATCATGTTGAAGGTGCTTCACTGTCACCTGACACTGACAGTTTCTGCTCTGTATCATCTTTGTCCATGGAAATTCCAAGCACTTGCGGATCACAGGAAATATTTGCGGACGACTGGATCAAAACATCTTTGCTCGCCGCCATCTTGCACGTGACCCCAGAGAGAGAGAGAGAGAGAGAGAGAGAGAGAGAGGTGGGAAGGGGGAGGGGAAAAGAAATGGGAGAGAGATAGTGGGAGTTGCGGTGAGCGGTTTTAACAGTGTCGATTACCTGTTCAGACGGAACATTCAATGTATGGTTTGCAGATGGCTTTGAAAATAGACGTTAGTGATTTTAATCTAATAATCAGTTTTTGAGATATGAAATGTTTATATAAATGTTTCTTGATATGTTTTTAAACATATTCGTACTTTGTAGACTCGGTGGAAGTGAGTTCCAGACTTATGGTCCAGAGTAAGCTAGGTTTATCTTGTATTGATTAATTGCGTGGGTATGGTAAAAGGACCGTCTTCGAGGCAGAAGACAGCTTTTCAATCATGTAAAAAAAAAAAAAAAAAGGGGGGGGGGCATTATATAAGATGGCATGGCATCATTCGAAATTTAAAAACAGAAATGGTGCATTGTTGAATTCAAGTTGTTTTAGTGGAAGTACGTTTCAGTGCTTTTAGTTTTTTCATCAGTTGTGAGAGGTACATCTGGAAGGAATAGCTTTGCTGCACGTCTATGACAGATAGATTGATTAACAGCTAAGCAAGAAAATGTTGTTTTTTTTTTTTTTTTCATCTGGCCCTTGTCCCACTTCAGGTGCTAAGGAAATTAACACAGAACAGTATTACACAAAATAGAACTATTGTAACAAGAACAGTGATGATCTCTGTTAACATTGAAGAAAAAAAAAAAAAACAGAGAGAGAGAGAGAGAGAGGAGAGAGAGAGAGGTCACTAACCATTTCATCATATTGGCGGCTGGTGGAGAGACACAGAAGCCCGGATGGTGTTGTGTTCTAGCAAAATGGCGGCCTTGTCCGTTGAGGACGTCAGATGTACCACCTGACCCACGTCCCCGCCAGACACCATAGTGTGATCTTTACTGATGGCTTTGAATTCCAGGGGACACTGGTCAGCGCATTTTTTTCAGCATTAGCATCGTCATTGGTCGCATAGTATTATAGTCCATGACAGATGTCTTCTTTAGTATTAAGCTTGTCCTTGGTCAGTGTCTTTGTTAGTGTCATAATCGGTCAATGTCGTCTTTAGTGTCACAATCAGTCAATGTCTTCTTTAGTGTCATCATCAGTCAATGTCTTCTTTAGTGTCATCATCAGTCAATGTCTTCTTTAGTGTCACCATCAGTCAATGTCTTCTTAAGCACCAACGTTTTTGTCATTCGTCAACGTCTTCTTCAGTATTAATGTCGTCTTGGTGAATGTCTTCTTCAGAAGGAGTTATTGGTAGCATGTCTTCTTGCTGTAACATCTTCACTGGCCAATATCTTATTTGAGATAAGCATCGCCATCGGTCAATATCTTCTTCGACATTAATATTGTCATTGATCAGTGTCTCTTTAAGTAGCTGGATTGTCATTAATCAAGTTTCTCCACTGCTGATATTGTTATTCGTCAATGTATTTCTTCGGTGCTTGCATTATCATCGGTCGATGTTTTGTTCAGCACGAATATCGTCATCGGTCAGTGTCTTCTTTCAGTTTTCAGTTTTGATGTTTATTGGTCAGCATATTCTTCAGTTTTAGTGATGTTATTGGTCAGCATATTCTTCAGTTTTAATGATGTTATTGGTCAGCGTATATTCTTCAGTTTTAGTGATGTTATTGGTCAGCATATTCTTCATTTTTAGTGATGTTATTGGTCAGCATATTCTTCAGTTTTAATGATGTTTATGGTCAGCGTATATTATTCAGTTTTAGTGTGTTATGGTCAGCATATTCTTCAGTTTTAATGATGTTGACACTCATCGGTCAGCATCTTCTTCAGTTTTAGTGATGTTATTGGTCAGCATATTCTTCAGTTTTTTTAATGATGTCACGTCATCGGTCAGTGTCTTCTTCTCAGTTTTTAGTGATGTTATTGGTCAGCATATTCTTCAGTTTTAATGATGTCACGTGGTCGGTCAGTGTCTTCTTCAGTTTTAGTGATGTTATTGGTCAGCTATTCTTCAGTTTTAATGATGTCACGTCATCGGTCAGTGTCTTCTTCAGTTTTAGTGATGTTATTGGTCAGCATATTCTTCAGTGTTTAATGATGTCACGTCATCGGTCAGTGTCTTCTTCAGTTTTAGTGATGTTATTGGTCAGCATATTCTTCAGTTTTTTAATGATGTCACGTCATCGGTCAGTGTCTTCTTCAGTTTTTAGTGATGTTATTGGTCAGCATATTCTTCAGTTTTTAATGATGTCACGTCATCGGTCAGTGTCTTCTTCAGTTTTAGTGATGTCATTCAGCATATTCTTCAGTTTTAATGATGTCACGTCATCGGTCAGTGTCTTCTTCAGTTTTAGTGATGTCATTGGTCAGCATATTCTTTTCAGTTTTAATGATGTCACGTCATCATGGTCAGTGTCTTCTTCAGTTTAGTGATGTCATTGGTCGCATATTCTTCAGTTTTAATGATGTCGTCACGTCATTGGTCAGTTTAGTGGTCATTGTCAATGTTCTTCTTCAGTTTTAGTGATGTCATTGGTCAGCATATTTCTTCTTCAGTTTCAGTGATGTCATTGGTCAATGTCTTCTTCAGTTTTAGTGATGTCATTGGTCAATGTCTTCTTCAGTTTTTAGTGATGTCGTTGGTTAGTATTCAATGGTATGTTTTCTTCAGTTTTAGTGATGTCATTGGTCAATGTTTTCTTCAGTTTTAGTGATGTCATTGGTCAATGTCTTCTTCAGTTTTAGTGATGTCATTGGTCAATGTCTTCTTCAGTTTTAGTGATGTCATTGGTCAATGTCTTCTTCAGTTTTAGTGATGTCATTGGTCAATGTCTTCTTCAGTTTTTAGTGATGTCATTGGTCAATGTCTTCTTCACTTTAAGTGTTGTGGTTGGTCAATATTTTCTTCAGTTTTAGTGATGTCATTGGTCAGCATATTCTTCAGTTTTTTAGTGATGTCACTGGTCAATGTCCTTTCACCAGTTTTAGTGTTTGTCTTGGTCAATGTCTTCTTCACTTTTTAGTGTTGTCATTGGTCAATGTCTTCTTCACTTTTAGTGTTGTCATTGGTCAATGTCTTCTTCAGTTTTTAGTGTTGTCATTGGTTCATGTCTTCTTCAGTTTTTAGTGTTGTCATTGGTCCAATGTCTTCTTCAGTTTTTAGTGTTGTCATTGGTCAATGTTCCTTCATCAGTTTTAGTGTTGTCATTGGTCAATTCCTTCTTCAGTTTTTAGTGGTGTCCATTGGTCAATGTCTTCTTCAGTTCTAATTTCGTCATTGATCAATGACTTTCTTTCTTCAATTCTGGTGTCATCGTTGGTGAATGTGTTCTTTCTTTCGTTCAGTTAACACCATTGATACATTTTCTTCTTCAGTTCTAGTATGGTCATTGATCAATGTCCTGAACATACGATACAGGAGGAGTGACATGACAGAGTCGTGAAACATGGTACCGAATAATACAATGCAATATAACGATACAATACAATACAATACAATACAATACAATACAAGACAATACAAGGCAACTAGGGATGACACAACCACCACACCACGACACAACGCAACAAAGGACCACGCATCCTACCACCATTACAATATAGGACAATACCACCCAAGACAATTCCAGCACACCGGACTATATTATATCACAACACAGCAACAGCAATACAGGACAATAAACACACCACACCACACAACACACACACAACACAAACACACCACACACACACACACAATACAGGTGAATGTTGTCCATAACATTTTTACAACAAAGTATGTTAACAGAAAATACAACTCAACAGAACACATGACGGTACAAACTGTGTAATACAACTTAACACCACACAGACCATGACCATG
>JADBJO010028107.1:0-20514 GCA_016801955.1 Conus betulinus
TTCACGAGAATTTCTGTGAGCCACCGAAAAAAGTCACAGCAAAGCTAGTTATCGTCATTTAGAGAAATGTGTGTATGGACTGACTGATCTTCCTCTGCAGTGGGACAAACCAGTCAAAGATGTTAGGCCAAATACTGGAGGCCAGGTGTCAAAAGTTGAGCACAGTCATCTATTGTGGAGGACTGGAGAGGAGGTATTGTCGTCTTTCATCATGCCACAGTGGATGCATCATCTGGCGGACAGGCACAAAGGCTCGTTGAACAGATGTGACTGAAGCATCAGAAACCTGTTAAGGGGGGGAGAAGACAACAAAGCTTACTTTTCCATCATTGGCATGGCCTGTCCTCTGAGACACACCAGTTTGGTCTACACAAACCAAGTATGGATAACGCTGGAACCCATACCCCGTTTGCCAACACAGATAAGAACAAACACGCGCAACAGGACAACATGACAGCTTGGCATAAATCAGATATACAGGTCCCAAACTTGGTCCAGAGTTGGGCTGGATCTCTCGCTCAGAGTCTGTCCTGCCTTTCGCATTTGATGCTTTCGTCAGCTTTCTTCTAATGTGACAGATGGGAAAAAGTGAACATCTATTTGGCAGCAAACAAAGAATCCATCAAAAAGAGTCAAATCAGACCCTGTTCCGCTTAAATGTTCTCACACCTGCTAACATGTCAAACACTGAAACTGGATGGTCCTACACAGATGACTTCTTCTTTGGCAACCTGAGGATGCGATGAACTCAAGGCTGGCTTATATCATCTTCCTTGCCCATAGATAAAGCGAGAGGTCCCTTACCATATTTGCATGGAACTACCAAGAAAATTCACAGACGTCTGGTACGATCCGTAACACTTAGCTGGTGAGACCACCTGGCTATGGCAGAAGGGATTCGAGTGTACGACCTATTTGTGTGCAACATTGTTCACGAAATCACCACAGGACAAGCTTCCACTGACGTCTGTGTGGGATGCCTCTTGTCCCTGCCTGACGTGTGACTGTAAAGTCACTACACTGCCCCCCCTTGAAGTCAACAAAGCGAGTGACAGAAAAAACGGTTGAGGCTTGCAATCAAGTGGGATCAAAGCGACTTGATTGAGAAAAGGCCACCTGTGTGAAGATCGTGGACATGTCTACCACATGCAAACAGTTACGCGCGACTGCGTCTAACCAAGAAGAGACGCTTCAACCCACACTGCTGCTGTAGCAACACTGGAAGAAGGACGATCACTCTGCATAGACTTCATTTGAATTTTTTTTATTATGGTTTTATTTTTTTAATATTTAGAAATACAGAGATGCTACATGATAACGACTATACAGTATCGGCACAGTGTGTTTTTGCCTTGGAAAAAACATTGTTTGTCCGAACGTACCGTCAAGTAATGTCACTTTAATAAGGAAATACTTGGACATCGGAAAAGCGAAAAACTAGCGGAGAGTCACTGATCTGCTATGAGCCGAGAGGCAACGTTATAGTACATTTTAAGTCTTAACTTTTTCCACACCACACACCCATTTCACAGCACTCTCTGTCCTGTCTATTTTTGTCATTTGGTCTGCTATTTTGCGATGTACAATTGTGCAACCCATAAACACTTCAGAGTGCTGTGCTTGAGAAGAGATCGAACGGAAGCACCTGACAAACGTAACACCCGACGAGGGAAAATGAATCGACAGAAGACAGAACGATCAAGTAAGAAATTTAAACCAACCCAGATTCATCATGACCATAGCCGGCTTCGCCCCTCCCTCCCCCCAACACACCACACACACCAACACCAAACACACACTGTGACACAGTGCACACGACGTCTGAGCCAGACAGAAAGCATCATCATTGACAACACTGACTATCCATGGATGATTCTGCTAAGAGCCGCTTTAAAAGACGTAATTCATTCAACAGCTTGTTATTGCAGCATCTTGCCTGTCCTTGTGCCTACATAACGTTTGTACAATCATGTACACCACGGCAATAACACTAGACAGTAACACAGCTCTACCAATACATCAATTACGAATGGTACACTTATAATAAAAATGCCCTCCCACCAACGTAACGCAGGCATTCTCAAAACTGGTGGTCCTAGAATAAGTGCGCCACTAGGAATTCGGCGTTCTCTCTCTCTCCTCTCTTCTCTCCTCTTGTCATGTGGGTGTGGGTCTGTACAACTAGAGAAGAGAGAAGTGAAAGACCAAAGAGAGAGAGTGCATAAGTGCGCACTCCCCCCCTCACCCCACCCACCCAACTCCCACTAAAAAAAAATCCAAATAAAACGATCCACACAGAAGAGAGATGCTTATCGACATTCGGTACGTCCATCTGGCCTTGACTTAGATATCGTGTAAACAGGGTTCTCTCTGGTCACAGAGACCATCCACCTACTTACTAGCCAAACCTGAATTTCCAGGCAAATGCAGAGTACTCCTCAATCCCATCATTCGCATCTCATTTCCAAGTGCGTATAAACACTGTAGCATGGTATGCTGGGTGGTACCTTACTATACAGACAAACTTAACCTCTGTCCAGATAAGGATGTGTGACCACAGCACCAGACATAAAGTGGGCCTTCCTATGTCAAGGGATTTGCAGGGGACACAGATCCACAAGAAAGCTGACCCCACATTACAGGACACAGACCCACATCAGGCTGACCACTACATCCCATTACAGGCACGGGCCCACCGGAGCTGGCCATAATACAGGACACGAACCCTCAAGAGGCCACTGGGGGGGCGCGGGTCTCTCCGAGCGGGGGGACACACATTACAGGACATCAGACCCACAATGCTGCTTGACCCACATTACAGGGACAACCGACCCACAGAGATGACCCACATTACAGACAACAGACCACAGGGCGGACTCACAGTACGGGACACAGACCCACAAGAAGGCTGACCAGACATTACAGGACACAAGACCCACACAGGGCTGACCCACAGTACGGGACACCAAACTCACAAGAGCCTGACCCAAATTACAGGCACAGCAGGATCACAAGAGCTTGACCACATCTAACAGGACACTGACCCCTCCTTAAAAAAATGCTGGAGTGGGGGACAAGGGTTAGGGCTGGCCAGGGAGAGTCATCTAAAATGTATGTGTTTTTATTTTTGGGTTAATACTGTATGATAAAAGGCTTCTTAATGTTGTATGATACTAAAAAAAAAGGTAACTTTGTGGAAAAGACTGTGGTTCCATAAGACCAGTGGAGCCTCATCATACAGTCTCAGGTGTTACTCATCCAGTCATCTTCGAATTCATGCGAGAAGATCTTCATATTACAGTCAGGTGATATAGGCAGTATGGCATTTATGTCAAATCACGTACACAAACCCGTCTTTGGTTTCGACTTGATCACGCTGCAGTTAACTAGATAATGTCTAGACGCACACCTCCCCCCAGCCGCCTGGTCCTGTGTGCAAGCACAGACCATCCCCCTTCCAACGCATCACCCAGCCACACCGCCCAACGGGTACCGAACCCACCCGCACGTGGAATAGCACCACTGGTGAAGACAAGCCTGGTGTCCATTGACACCAGCCTTGAAGGATGTACAGAAGGGATGTTAAGCTCCGGCCTTCATCTTTGCCCTCAGGGCTGGTGATCTGATCTGTCAGATCTGACTCAATGAGTCCGAAGGCGCATGAGTGATCGGTCTGGCTCTGTCAATCTGACTGTTACACAGCAACTGATGGTTCAAAAAAAGTCTGTGCCTGTCAGTCCCATTATACTGCCAAGCCTCTGGGTCAGATACCTGTAGTGTCAGTTGAGACATAGTCCGAAACCTGGCTCGAGATCTGATCTGTCAGGGTCAACAAAGCTGGCGCAGAGCCGACGTGCGGTGATTCTGACTCTGTCCCTGATCTGTCTCAATGGGTGGTCCCAGTGTTACTGAACAACACCTAGCTCAGTTCGCTTGACGAATAAATGGAGGATTTAGAAGAGAAGTCAGGATGGGAAGCCCACCCACCCCAACCCACCCACTACAACTAGACTTTCTCTCGTCAACAGAGACATGGACCCTGATTCTCTTTTTTTAGTCTGGCTGGTGGACTGGAGTGGTGTGTTCGTATCGAGGAATGGGAGTATGTTACGTTGCCAAGGAACTTTCCCGATCCTACCAGTGTGCATCCTTCTCAGTCCCAATCCCTTACATCGAGAGCCACACCCAGGTTCAATCCTGTCACCCAGCCTTGGTAACTAGCTAGCCACCACAGTCCGTCTATGAAGGCTTACTCACCAAACAAGACACGCTCACTGACTGCGGCTGAGTTAAAGTGTTGGGTCAGACCAGGCCCTGTCCCAAGCATCCAACAGATCCAGGCCTCACCACCTACCCAACACCAATGGGCAGTCAAACGTATCTGTGAGGTTAGCAACTGCCAACTTGAACAATTCTATATTTACTATGCTTAATTGTTCTGCTTTTGGAAAAAGAGTGATGTTTCTATACTTGCAACTGTTCTGCCTTTTTGGAAAATGAATTGCCTATACTTGTTGTTATGACAACTGCTTTAACAAACACATTCAAAACAGTTATCTACTACCAAACACATTTGAACTACTGCTGTTCATATATCATCATAACCAAACACAGAGAAAGAGTTCAATGTAAGCTTGCAAACTGCTATTTCTGTCCTTCATCTACATCATACTGAGTTGCTCTAGAGCTCCACTACAGTAAAGCGAAAACACAAATTATGTTTAACATGTACTGCATGACTCTCAGCAGTATGTACAGAAGTTCTGTTTGCTAGCTCATCTTCTGTGCCCCTCCCCCCTCCCGCTCCCTCCTCCCCTTTACCTAATTCCATGGTGGGAATTATTCCAAGTTGCTCGTTTCAGCCCATTTTGACAGAACCATATCCAGCTGTCACAGCATTGACAGTCCCACAGGAATCAATCAAGTGAAATCGCCTTGAGGTTGCCCACCAGACCAGGCACTGCCACTGCTTTCAAGTCACTTCAATGGTGTGCTGTGTAGGTTTGTTCTGATCCATTATGCAAGATCATAACAAATAGACAGTATCTGAACAGTGCATGCTTGGAAAAACATTGTTGTCAAAACTTACTGGAAGTAGTATGAAACTGTAACTAAGGAAATAAACTTGGCAACGAGAGAAGCGGAAACAAGCAGAGAGTCAACGAATTTGTGTACAAGCTGAGGAGGCAATGTTCTTAGTACATTTACAGTTTAACTTTTCATGTTAGCAGAGCGTAAGTATGGAACAAGACTTTAAAATACTGCTGAGTCTAGGACCCAGACAAAGTATATGAAATGTGGAAAACGAACTTGAAGTCTGGAAGCTAGTGACAGATGTGAAGCCTGAGAAACAAGCATTAGCGGTTACGTGATTACTAATGGACAAGCTTGACAGCGAGAGCTTCGGAGATTGATGCTGCAGAACTGAACACCAGAGATGGTATGAAACGTTTTAAATACTGCCCTTGATGCTCTCTTTCTTCAACCCTCCAGGGGTTGAAAACTTTGCCATGGTCAGAGGGCTTGCGTGGTCCAGTGATATTTTAGGCTTGCTGACGGGGGCATCAATATTCGACTAGATGGTTAGTTGTTGTGAACGCTTCTAGGCCTGTATAGCCAAGTTGCTGACTGGCCTCAGCATTACATGGTAGGAACTGATGCCCCTGGTAGGGTCTCTCATGTCAGAAAGGTTAGGAGTGAGGGCCCAGACAAATAGTAACCCACCTTTTCCTATTCTATCTTCTGCCTTTCTTATGGGATCTTTTCTTTCTTATCTCCCCCTCTCAAGTCTTCTGTTCCACACTCTTTTTTCTCCGATACTTGAGCCGCTGCCGTAAGCAGCAGGGAAGCCCAAGTTACAGTTACCTGGCGAGGGGCTGAGTGGCTGATCCCACTTCAGTCGCTAAGGTGCACTGTCTGGTTTTCATGTGGGACGGTATACCAGGCTCACGGACACCATACTATGGCCATCCATTGTCCCTTCCCCAGCACGGCAGCTCTCCTGGGGTGACCGTTTATCTCTGCCGGTATTTAAAAACCTTCATGGCCCTCAATAAATACAAAACAGGGGAAAGCAGAGAAGAAAACTGGGTTCTGACCCTTCCAAGGACACAGAATCAGATTCAGATGCAGAAGTCCAGAAGACAATAGGCGCCTTGGCCCTCTTGGCTGATTATCCAGTCGGTGGATAGCCAAACAACCTATTCACAAAGTTGAGTCCCTTTGCTGTTGCAAAGGGGCTAAAAGGTCTTGCAGGCGCATATCCGAAATCAGTGAAGAGGTTGAGGGATGGTTCTTGCTGGTGAAGGTGCAGGTCGACCGAAAAAGTCAACTCAGAGAAACTTATTGCGATCAGAAAGCCTTGTAAATTATCCGAACCAGGTGTCCCCTCACAAAAGCCTAAACTCCTCGAAAGGTGTCATCCGTTGCCGAGAGTTGTTTGGGATATCTGAGGGAGAGATAAAGGCTGAGTTGGCTGATCAAGGAGTGGTAGAAGTCAGGAGGGCGACTTTCCGAAAAGGTGCGGAAAGAAAACCAACTAACACTCTGTTCCTCACCTTTGCGAAACCGACTCTTCCAGAGTCCATAAAGGGGGATACTTGAGAGTGGAAAGTAGCCCTGTATGTGCCATCCCCACTGAGGTGCTTCAGATGCCAACGATTTGGACATGTCAAGGACAAATGCCCAGAAGAGGAGGTGTGTGCCACCTGCAGCAAAGCAGTTCATGATGGTGGATGTGAGTTGGCGAAATGTGTGAACTGCAAGGGTGACCACCCTTCTTTTTCAAGAGACTGCCCTGTTTGGCGAGTTGAAAGGAAAATCCAGCGCGCATTAAAACCGAAAAAAAGATTTTGTTCTTCAAAGCCAAAAAGTTGGTGCAGGAGCAGAAGGGACCCCGCTCCTTTTCTGACAGTGGTGAAAAAATCGCTTAGAGTACCTCAGGTTGAAGCCAGTGTTCAGACGACCCATGTGGTCTTGAACCACTGAAATGTCTTGCGTCTTCAAAAACATCGCTTGAGAAAACGGCCGTTGGTGGGGGCCTTAAACCCACCAAAGGACCACCAATGCCATCAATATCACTGGGTTCTTCCCCTCCAGGGAAGAAGAAAACTGCCGGTTCCATCAGACAGGCTTAAAAAAGCAGAGATCAAACTGCAAAATGAGTTTGAAGCTCTCTATGATGAAGAGGAAGAGGCCATAGACATGGATACTTAAAATCCTCATCCACAATGGATTCAATCGTACAATGGAATATTAGGGGACTGTCTTCCAATTTCAAAGAACTGCAGCTCTTGTGCCATGAAGCTAGGCTGATGCTAGTTTCACTGCAAGAAACTCTTCTGAAGTCTGATAAACTTTCTCACTTTCTGGCTACAGCTTCCTAAATCAACCTGCACAATCTGTTGAACATGGCGTTTCTGGCGGGGTAGCCTTATTCATTCATAACTCTGTTCTGTACAGTCCATTTGCTCTGCATACTCGCTTCAGGCAGTGGCAGCTCGGGTTACTCTCCACAAGACAATTACTATTGTAGCTTGTGTCTGTCTCCAAATATCTGCGTCACCAAGGGGACCTCATTTTGCTCTTGGAGCAGCTTCCCAGACCCTTCCTGCTGTTGGGGATCTGAATGGCCACTCTCCTCTATGGGGAAGTGAGAGGTCTTCACCAAGAGGTCTGCTTTTAGAGGAAGTGTTTTCGGAGCTTGATTTGTGTGTTTTGAATGGAAATCGCCAACTTATTTTCACTCCGCTAATGGCACCACATCTTGTCTGGATCTTTCTGTCTGTGACCCATCTTTGTTTTTGGGATTTGTTTGGGAGGTTGATGAGGACCTGCATGGTAGCAACCACTTTCCTGTGTTCCTTCGGTATACGAATGCAGAAGTGAGTCTCTGTCAAATGCCTCAATTTTAGCAAAGCAGACTGGGACCTCTTTGCCACTATGTTTCTTA
This sequence comes from Conus betulinus, assembly GCA_016801955.1. Classification (NCBI taxonomy): domain Eukaryota; kingdom Metazoa; phylum Mollusca; class Gastropoda; order Neogastropoda; family Conidae; genus Conus; species Conus betulinus. The sequence continues at coordinate 7,952 of JADBJO010028107.1, forward strand.
TGGATCTGGAAGAGGACAAGATCCTGCAAAGTGAAGATCTGGCTGGAAGTCTTTCAGATTTCATACTGAATTGCGCAAAGTCAACCATCCACACATATTCCAAAGAGCCCCTAATGCCAAAAGTTCCTTGGTTCAACTCTGAATGCAAGGAAATTAACAAAACCCACAAAAGAGCTCAACGGTCGGGTCTCTTGCAAACCTTCGATGCCCAACGTCCGAGCGCATCAGAAACTGAGGGCCAAATCCAAACACATATATAAGACCAGTAATGTTTTCATCTTTGGAGACAGTTTTGCTCAAGTCTCACATCCAAAACATCGACGAAAAAAAGTGTGGAAAATCTTCAGAAAATTAAAGGGAAGAACACCTGCCCCACTGTGAACCATCTCAAGTTTTCGATTCTTTAATAACAGAGAAAAAAGCAGTTACTAATCTGCTTGCTTCAACCATTGAAAAGAATTCCTCCTCTTCTAACAAATCAACCAGTTTTTGTCAAAACAAAGCCCTTAAAGAAAAATCACCCTGCAACTTTTAGTCAGACAACATGGAAAACTACAATCTTCCTTTCACTTTAAACAAACTGAAATCTGCCTTACTTTCTTGCAACGATTCCTCTCCGGGTATAGATGAAATCCATTACAAACTTTTGAAACATCTTCCGCAAAAAGGTCTGCACATCCTGCTACATGTATACAACCATGTATGGACTACTGGATTCTTTTCACCTTCTTGGGGAAAAGCCCTCATCATTCCCATTCCCAAACCTGAAAAAGATCTTTCTAACCCATCAAACTATCGTCTGATAGCTTTGACCAGCTGTGTTTGTAAATTAATGGAGAAAATGGTCAAAGCTAGACTCATGTGGGAACTCAAAAATCGATGGCCTTTTGGCAAAAGAACAGTGTGGTTTCCGCAAACATCGGACTACAGTTGACTATTTGATCCGTCTAGAATCTACGCTTCGGAACGCCTTTCTGAACAAACAACACGCAGTGGCTATATTCTTCGACGTGAAGAAAGCCTACGATACCACCTGGAAGTCTGGGATACTTCATGATCTCCATGATCTTGGTTTTCGGGGTCATCTTCCACTTTTATTCAATTTTTTTTTTTTTGGCAGACTGACAGTTTCAGGTCGGGTTGGCACCACTCTCTCTGATGTTCATGAGCAGGAGTTGGGTGTTCCACAAGGGAGCATACTGTCTCCTGCCCTCTTTAGCGTCAAGATTAATAACATTGTAAATCCAGTTCAACAGGGTTCAGACTGCTCATTGTTTGTAGATGATTTTGCTCTTTATGCAACTGGAAGCCTGTTCCTGAGTGTCCAGCGCAGGCTCCAGCTTAGTGTGGATAAAATTCATCAGTGGGCGGATGAAAATGGCTTCACTTTTTTCTCCTACGAAGACACAGTGCATTCACTTCCATAATTTTCATCAGTTTTTTCAGATCCTGAAATCAAAATAGGGAAATCTCCCATTCCCAGCTGTCAAAGAGGCCAAATTCCTCGGAGTTATTTTTGACCGAAAACTCAATTTTCTCAGCCACATTAAAACACCCTCAAACCTCTTGCCAGAGAGCTCTGAATATTCTGCGGGCTGTAGCACACACTGACTGGGACACTGATAAGAAAACTTTGCTGCACCTCTACAGAGCCTTGGTCCGTTCCGAACTGGACTATGGTTGTGCTGTGTACGGCTCTGCAAGACCGTCTTACCTAAAACTCTTGGACACTATCCACCATCAAGGGCTTCATCTCTGTCTTGGAGCATTCTGCACCACCCCTGTGTACAGCCTTACACAGAGGCAGGTGAACCCTCACTGTCCAACCGCAGGCTGAAACTATCTTTGAATTACTATATCAGACTGTTCTTGAACCGGAAAACCCTGCCTATGACTGTGTCTTTGACCCTCTGTTTCGAAGCAAATTCGGAAACAACCCTAACTGTATTCCGCCGTTTGGTCTTCGTATGCAGCTTCATGTGCGGAATGCAGGTCTAGACCTAGGAGTTTGTGTCTGATTTTTCCAAGTTTCCAGATCAAGCCTCCGTGGACCTTTTTTCACACCAGAGATTCGTTTTGATCTTGCAGCTTTTTTGCAAAAAGTCTACCAGCTCTCTGGCATACAAGGCATTGTATGCTGAGCTCTGTACAAAATTCCCATCCTATCAGAAAATTTTCACTGACGGCTCCAAGTCTGAAGATGGAGTGGCCTGTGCAGCCTATTGCCCTGGTGCTCCTTCTCAAATACTGTTAGAACATATTCCTTCAGATGCTTCTGTTTATTCTGCTGAACTTACAGCTCTGGGTTCTGGCATTGAAAATAAAGCTCTCAATCAGCAAAGAAGGACTTTCTAGTTTTGTCAGATTCGCTGTCAGCTTTGGAGGCCATAGCTGGCCACAACCTCCAGCATCCCAAACTTTTACACTTTTTAAAAACTTTTTACCAATTGAAAGTGGAGGGTTACAACATTATTCTGGCTTGGGTTCCCGGTCATGTTGGCATCGGAGGGAATGAATGGTTGATCGTTTGGCTCTGAATGCCACAACAGAGAAACTGTCAAACACACCTACTCAGATCTAAAACCCAAAATTAATGATTATGTCAGAGACCTCTGACAGGAGGACTGGAATACAAAGACAGATAACAAACTCTTTCAGATCCGTCCAAACCTAAAGGAGTTCCTCTCATCTACATCTGGTGGTCGTAAAGAAGAAAACAGTTCTGTGCCAGCTGCACACCGGCCATTCGTATTTTTATTTTTGAGAGAGATTAACATTTTTTCATCTGATTTAAGATTTTATGGAAGAAAGATTTTTAACATAGTTTCTGGTGCGTTTCTAGAAGATGTTATTTAAAAAGATGTGTGAAAGTGTGGTTTGTTTTTTTTTTTAAATAAATGACTGGTGAGTTGATTTTAATGTGGTGACAGCTCTGATGTGGCCCTTTGCGGTCGGCTGGGCTATAAGCAACATTATCTTATCTTATCTTATTTCCTTCTTCAAGATGAAGTTGATCTAGCACATTCTTCACACTCGGATTTTGAGTCATTTAAGAAAGGGTGAAGCACGTCAATGGCTGATTACATTGTAGAATATGAAAGCAGATACATGATCTGCAAAAAATACCAGATGGAGTATCCAGATGCAATACTGGCATTCAAACTATTGAACAATGCAGGTTTGACAGAAAGAGAAAAAACAATTTGTGTTGATTGCAGAATCTGACAGAAAATTTTCTTCTATGAAGTCTGCTTTGAATTTTTGGAGGTCATTCAGGAGCCCAAAGTTGAGGATGAAATCATACTGAAGCACGAAGAAGCGTTTGTGACAAGAACAGGACAAGATACAGAGGAAGTAGATTTCCAGATCCACCTAGTTCGAATGATCAAAGAACATGGCCGAAGAACAAAGTTCCAAGAGGCTCTAACCCACTGGACAGAAATGGAAGGGGAACAAAGTGTGCTGTCTGCTAGTCAGTGTTTCACTTGGCCAAACAATGCCCACACAAAGAAGAAGTGAGAATGACAGACACTGACATTGAATATTATGAAGAATGTGAAGAACAATGCAACTTGGCATTATTCACTAAAGAACACAGTACAGAGAATGAGAGATACTGATGACAGAATCTTATGGCTGTGCAGTTATTGATACAGTATGTACCAAAACTGTCTATGGCAAGAAATGGTATGAGCAATATGTGAACAGACTACAAGAAGATCAAAAGAAAGCCATCAAGAGAAAAAGGAAGGTACACAGATTTTCTGGTTTGGAGAAAGGTGCTCAAGTACACTCATACATAAATGCAACAATCCCAGCTCAGATTGGCAAGACAAAGCGTAACATTGAAACAGAAGTTGTGGATATAGAAACTTCCACTCTTGCTGAGCAAGGATTCTTTGAAGAAAGCAGGAACTGTTCTGGATATGTCCAGTGACAAAGCCACGATGTTTTCAACAACCTGTGGAGCTAAACTACACTTCAACTGGACATCATTGCATTGACATTGTGGAAATAAAGGAGCGTTGCAAAATGATGGTGAAATCCTGCTGACCCAGAAAAATCTGGATGAAAATGAACAAACAAAATCACTTCTGAAACTTCACAAACAGTTTGGGCATGCTTCAACAGAGAATCTGAAGAAGTTATGTAGAATGCAGAAATCAAAGACATACATTTGTTCAAGAAAATGACAGAGTTAGTAGAAGAGTGTGATGTATGTGCTCGACACAGAGAAAACGCTGCCAAAAACTTCAGCAGGAATGCCTTTGGCAGACGATACAATCAAACAGTGGCTGTTGATCTTCATGAACTTGGCAAAAATGTCTGGTATCTTCACATGACTGACCAGTTTACTAGATTCAGTGCTGCTGCAATAATCAGAAGCAAACAGTCATCAGTCATAGTGCACAACTTCATGAAGTACTGGATTGCAGTGCATGACCCACCAGAAGTACTGATAAGTGACAATGGCAATGAATTCAACAATGACGAATTCCATGACTGTGCAAAAACTTCAACATTGAAGTGAGAACTACAGCAGCCTACAGCCCATGGAGCAATGGTCTGATGGAACATCACAACCAAACCCTTTCCAACATTCTGCTGAAAATCATGTCTGACATGAAAGATCTGGATTGGGAGACAGCACTGTGCTGGGCAATGGCAGCCAAGAACATCATGGTCAACATCCAAGGCTTCAGTCCCTATCAGCTGGTGTATGGGAAAAATCCAAACTTTCTGTCTGTAGTCAATGACAAATTGCCTGCTCTGGAAGGCACCACCAGAAGCAAGACAGTTGGAGAACACATCAATGGTATGCATGCGGCCAGAAAGGCATTCACAGAAGCTGCAAGTTCTGAGAGACTGAGAAGAGCTTTGAGAACACAGACATGATCCTCATATATGATGTATATCAGATGGGAGACAAGGTCTACTACAAGTGCCCAAATGGTGACGAATGGAAGGGACCAGGAAATGTGATAGGACAAGATGGAAGTGTGATTTTTGTGCATCATGGTGGAACTCTAGTCCGAGTACATCAAACTAGATTAAGAAAAGTGAAAGAAGAACAAGAGAAAACACATACCCTGAAGCAGAGTGTAACTCACAGTCTTTCACAAGCAACAGTTATGAGGAGAACAAAAGCTCACAGTACACCAAACCTGCTTGTGAAGAGAAGATGGCATGAAGAACAGCTGTACTGAAACATTACAGACTTTGATACAGAATCAGACATTGAATCAGATGAAATGAATGAAACAAATGAAAGAAACACAAAGAACATCAATTTCAAGAAACTCAAAACAGGCAAGATGATTTCATATGAACACAAAGACAATGGAAAGTGCACATCTGCAAAGAATAAACAAAGGTGGAAAATCAACTGGGAGAAAAAAAACTGGTACAACATTGAGTGCATAGAACCGAAAGAATATGAAGCAGAAAGAATGTCAATGGATTTAACCAAGGTCAACAAACTTGTATCATCTGCAGAGTATGACCTGGCATTGTGCTCCGAAGACACTGTCATTATGATAGAAGGAGTTTGCTTTAAGAAAACCAAAAAGAAGAAAATGGAGAGCTGGCAAAGACATCATGTCTACTGTGAAGTGGAAGATACTGGACAAAGATGTGTTTCAACTAGATGGATATGTACAATGAAACAAACTAAACAAGAAATCACTCCCAAAGCTAGACTAGTGGCGAGGGGGATTCAAAGAAATTGGAAATGACGACATTCAAAAGGATTCCCCCTCTTGTGCAAGTAAAGCACTGAAAGTGATTCTATTTTCACCCAAAGAAAATGGAGCCTGTGCTCTATGAACATTAAGACAGCCTTTCTGCAAGGAAAAGAAATCGACAGAGGCATTTTTGTGAGGCCACTGAAAAAAGCTCACAGCAAAGGGAAGTTGTGGCATTTAGAGAAACGTGTGTGTATGGACTGAATGATGCTTCTCTGTAGTGGTACAAACGGGTCAGAGATGTTCTGCAAAAACTTGGAGGAAGGATGTCTAAAGCTGACCCAGCAGTCTTCTATTGGATGACTGGAGAGATGAGGTGATTGGCATCTTAGCATGCCAAGTGGATGACTTCATCTGGGGAGGCACAAAGGCTTTTGAACACAGAATGTGATTGAAAAAATCAGAAAAAATTTTCAAGGCTGGTACGGAAGAAAACAAAGCTTTTCAGTACATTGGCATGGAGCTGTCCTCCGATGGACACACAGTGTGTCTACAACAAACCAAGTATGGAGAAACTCTGGACCATTGACAAAAGAAGAACAAAACAGAAACAGGACAACATGACAGCTGAGGAGAAACAGATATACAGGTCCAAACTTGGTCAGATTCTGTGGATATCTTGTCAGAGTCGTCCTGATGTAGCATTTGATGTTTGTCAGCTTTCTTCTAATGTGAAAGATGGGAAAGTGGAATATCTATTGGAAGCAAACAAAGTCATCAAAAAGATCAAATCAGAACATGTTACGCGGAAATTTCAACACTTGGAATCTGAAACACTGAAACTGATGGTCTACACAAATGCTTTTTTTGGCAACTTGAAGGATGGGGGAACTCAAGGCGGCTATATCATCTTCCTAGCCAATAAGAAAGGAGAGGTCATTCCTATTTGCTGGAACTCCAAGAAAATTCAGAGTGGTAAGAAGTACACTAGCTGGTGAGACCTGGCTATGGCAGAAGGACTTAATGTAGCAATATTTGTGGCAACATTGTTCACTGAAATCACCACAGGAAAAGGCTGTTACGAGTTGCATCCTGTAGTCTGATTTACCTCTGTTCAGCAGCAGTTATGTCCCTTGATATCTTAATGAAGTGTCCTGCGCGTGCCTGTACCGATTGTCAACACAGCGCAGGCCTCCAAGGGGGTACAGGACTGCTCTAAAGGCAGGTGAAGACAGTGCTTCTCTGGGTCCTCCCCAGCACCTTCGGGTGTTTCTTTTTCTCCACTGAAAACACCACAGGAAAAGCTTCCACTGACAGTCTACCTTTTGTCTGCCTGACTGACTGTAAGTCACTACATGATGCCTTGAAAATCCACAAAGCAAGTGACAGAAAAACGGTTGAGACTAGAAATCAGTGGGATCAAAGGCTTGATGGAGAAAGGCATTGTGGAAGAGGTGAAATGGTCTGACGCACATCAAACAGTTAGCGGACTGCCTTAGCAAGAAAGGAGCTTCACCCATACTGCTGCTGGGAACACTGGAAGAAGGAACAATCACTGCATAAACTTTTGAATTTTTTTATCATTTTTTTATTGTCATAAAAGACGGAGATGAGTATGATAACGACAGACGGTATCAGAACAGTGCATGCTTGGAAAACATTGTTGTCAAACTTACTGGAAGTAATGAAACTGTAACTAAGGAAATAACTTGGCAATGAGAGAAGCGGAAATGATTGGAGAGTCAACAAATTTGTGTACGAGCCAAGAAGGCAATGTTCTTAGTACATTTACAGTTTAACTTTTCACAGGACATCACCAACTAAACGCTCTATTGACAACAGTATCTGCTAGATTGCAAAGCTGGCATGAGCATCCTCCACCAGGGGGCACCACCAAAACTTCATCCAATGACCAAGAACTTGCCAATATCAGCAGACCTGATGAACTTGTCATAGGCATGGATGAGGAAAGGCAACTGAAACTGAGGTTACCACAACAGCAGGGCATAAAGAGCCACAGAATCTGATCTTTTTTTTTCTTTTTAACTGATAATCGTTGAAGATGAGAATGATGATGATGATGTTATGGAATTCCTTTCTGGTCAGAAGCTTCATGATATACTCTACACTCCCCTTTATAAAGTAACAGCAGTTTCACACTATGTTTAGACACCTGTACCTGTCAAACTGTCAACTTTGAAGTCATATAATTTCAGTATACTTGGATACAAAGAAATAAAGTTGATATTTTCAAATCTTGTGTTCTTGTATGAGACCATCAATGGTCTCTGTTTTCTCATGTCATATTAATCATAATGACAATAGCATATGAACATCACCAACAAGTTGGCTTCCTATAGACCCTGAAAGGACCATATTTCCCAGTAAAAACCAGCAATGAGAGACACAGACACCTGCAGTTGGTTTGGATATATGATGACTACTTTGTTCCACTCTTTCTAGTTATGTGCATTTTGTGATGTTTTTCTTTTCTCTGTCTTTTTTTTTCTTTTTTTTAAGTGTACATGAAAGCCCCTGTGTGTGTGTGTGTGTGTGTGTGTGTGTGTGTGTGTGTGTGTGTGTGTGTGTGAGTGAGAGAGAGAGAGAGAGAGAGAGAGAGAGAGAGAGAGAGTGCATGCATGTGTAAAGTGAATGGATTTGAATCAATACACATCTAAGTAATGAGAAGGTGACAATGTAATCAAAGGGTATTCACCTCACACACACACCACACACACACACACACACACACACACAACACACTCAGTCACTCACACGCATGCATAAACACTCTCTCTCTCTCTCTCTCTCTCTCTCTCTCTCTCTCTCTCTCTCTCTCTCTCTCTCACACACACACACACATACACACAAACTCACTCATACGTGCACATAAACACAATCTCCCTCTCTCTCTCTCTCTCTCTCTTGGGGGCTGAGACGATCTCACGGTGTTGATAGCACGCATGTTTTCGCCGCTCTCAGAAATTTAGAGTATTTTGTTAATTAGTCTTCTTTGAAAGTGGATATTCATGCAGTGTGGTGTGTGACGTTGTGCTGATCACAGAGGTGTAGTTTTTTGTGACTGTCAGTGACCATGCCGGTGGACAGTGTGTGTTTTCGTGTCAGGTATGGCCTGTTTCTGGCCATTTTCCTGACCTTCATGGCAAAACGTGTCAGGGGTTGTGTTGATCATGCACACGAGACTTGTGACAGTGCGGAACAGACTGGAAATCGTGATGTTTGTGTTTGTCGCTGCCTACCTTCTGTGTTGTGGCGATGTTGAACTGAACCCTGGCCCTACGGATCGCGATCACCCTTCCCAGCAAGTGAATACAGCAAAGAACGGCACGACAGCGCCATCGTGTACCAGTTCAGCGGACAGGAGTAGCGCTACCGATCGTCCCCTCTCTTCATGTATGGATTCCTCAACTGTCCCTGTGGATGTTCTCTCTCAGATCATGGAGGCATTGAGAGTGCAAGAGGAGAGATCCAAATCTATAGACACTAACCTGGCTTCCATGAGGAATGATTTGACTGACATTAAGACAGATATTGGGCTACTCACAACAAAGTGTGATGACATTGGCAGAAGATGTGACGGACTAGAAAGAGACACACAAGAGTTAGCTGCACTGCAAAAAGAAACAAAAGAAGATATCAGTAACCTATTCAGTATTTGCACGGGAAATAGTGACATCTCCAGAATGTGTTTCTCCGACATCAAGAGGGTGAAGCAGGAGGTAGAAACACTTCAAGAACATTGTGAGAAGCTTGAAAGTTTTTCTCGAAGAGACAATCTCAGAATGTATGGGTGTCCCCAAGAAGAAGCGTTCGAAAGTTACGAAACATGTGTGCCAGAGTAGTTACTGATGTTCTCAACAGCGTGACAGGACCAAAAGAATGGACAACTAATGATATCGCTCGAGCGCACAGAGTGGGTGAGAGTAGAGATGGCCGACCGAAACCAGTGATTGTCAAGTTCAATCGTTGGAAGGACAAAATGACGGTGATTACCAATCGTGACTATCATGAAAGACTGAGGGCAAATGGAGTCACTGTCGCTAATGACCTGACCAGAAAGCAGGCCAGTGTTGTGTCAGAGGCCAGAAAAAGAGGGCAAGGTGGCCTACTTTAAGAAGGGCAAATTAGTGGTGGGGCCCAAACGACCTGACCCTAGAACCTACGCTGTGGTGGTGGCTGCCAAAGATGACCACGTGACCAATGCTGATGCTGCAATGACAACTACCGTCATTGTGGTGGTGGCTGCCAAAGATGACCACGTGACCAATGCTGATGCTGCAACGACAACACCGTCACCAACGCATCAGCCAAAGAAAACGACAGCCAACGCAACAGGGGGCAGAGGTCAGCAGGCAAAAGAACGTGGAAGTCGTGACGGGGATTCCCCTCATCGCTTTAACCAGGGCAGCGAGACAGTTCACGGAATATATGTGTTCAGTGCGGCGGTAGCGGTGGTAAAGGGGATACAGGGCAACACAAGGGTCAGAGCAACACGGGTCGTCGGTTTTTTCTCCCTCCACTCCTCCTCCCCTCCTGCCAACAGGAGCTTGACTGGTCACCCCCTCCCAAGGCGATCAACACGACAAGTGCACTAGGACAGGCCGGATCACCTTGTGAATATGAAATTTCTTGTTTATAATGTTGAAAATTTTATAATAAGATTAGTGATGCTTCTTTCATTGATTACATTTCTAAGTTGCTGTTGTTTGCATGACAGAAACTTTTGTTGATGAACTGTTTGACTTTAGTGGTATATTCCATGATTATACCCAAATTTGCTGCTCCTGCAAAAAGCTTTCTCATCACGGAAGAAGAAACTCGGCGGTGTATTACTCATGATTCGAAAATCCTTATCTAAATTCCCCTCAGCTGTCAATATTAATTGTGGGAAATGTAGTTGCTGTCAACATAAACAAGTCTGTTTTCAAAAGTGACAAAGATGGTCCTTCTGGTTGCATGTTACATTGTGCCAGAAAATGGGCCTCTGTTATAATACAATGGAAATTTAAGGATGGTATCGTTTTAATTTAGAAGAAAGTTTACTTGTACGTCCTTGAAAGGATAATGTGCATTTGATGCTTATGGACGACTTTAATGCAAGAACTGGGTGTGAACAGCCAAGGGATGGAAAACATGAGTAATTATTATGCCCATGCATGGATGATAATGATAATGATGATGGTATTGTACCTGATGAGAAACATGGAAACAGGAACTCAAAATATAACGTAGTGAATAATTTTGGGACAATCCCTATTGAATTTTTGTTACATGTTTAACTGTGTCATTTTGAACGGCTGTTTTTAACAATAATTCTAGTGGTGATTTTACTTTTGGTTTCACCCGCATGGTGCCAAGTGTGATTGATTATGTCATTATGTCAAAAGACATGTTGTCTGCGTGCAGTTTGCGATTTATGTGTTGGGTGATCGAAATCGATTCCTGCATTTGCCTTAGAGTTTGTTTTGGAAAAAATGTGGAGCAAGAATTCATTCACTAATGTGCAGTTCAAACCAGTAATGAGAATCACTATGTATGGTCAGAGGAGTATTTGTACATTTATCAAAATGAGCAAAAATCTGCTGATTTCAAACAAAACTTAGAAACACTTGTTTAGTTCTTGATAAGATATCGATGCTTCTCTACAAATAGTAACAAAGTCGTTACGTAGCGCAGCTGCATGTATGATGAGAACAACAGGAAATAAGAAGAGAAAGAGTGACTGGTTTGATGCTGAATGTCACTGTAAAAAAGAAAGCAGTTAGGGGGTTACTAAGGAAAATTAAGCAAAGCAAAAAATGCACGTCAACAAAAAGAGAGGCGTACGTTAAGGAAAGAAAGGAATATAAGTATTTGTTAAACCAAAAGAAAACAGAGTATGATCAAGCAAGGTTGATTAAATTAAAGCAGTCAGTACATGATTCTAGACTATTCTGGCAGACAGTCAGGTCCGTGAACACAAAATCAGTAATCTACAATTCCATACCTATAGATCAGTGGTACGAACATTTTTCTCACTATTTAATGAATTCAGTTTCAGATTCAGATTCAGAAAACTTTTATTATCTCTTTGTTACAAGAGAAATTACATTTGTGAACCGCTGCCCTAAAAGTTAAGACATGCATATTGTTAGTTACAAACGTGACACTGCAAAAATTAAAATTTACTTTCAAACAATAAAACATGCGTGTAAACACCAAAATGGAATTTCAATCTTTCATCCTTTTGGTAGTGCAAAATAAAGTATGCACTCAGCCACTCATAATTATATATACATAAATGTTGTGCACGTATGAGAGAAGAGAGAGAGAGAGAGAGAGAGAGAGTAAGAGGGAGAGAGGTGATTTATCATTAAAAATCATTAAAATAAGACATTCCAGACTTTTCTATTCCTCACGGTTCCAGGACATGCAACACATGACACACAAACACCCCCACACTCCAGCATCTATACATTTCCCGCTTGCTCACAGACATCCACACCTGCGCACATGTTAGATATAACCCCAATCCTAAGAAATGCGAAGTCCATAGTGATGAACAAACACGGGTGTTTCTGATGCATCATTTAAATGAAGCCGATTTCCAGACAAGAGGTCCTTGCCAGTATTGGGTCATCTCAAGTCTGGGAAAAGTGCAGGCCCTGAACAAAATCCATAGTGAAATGTTGAAACATGCAATGTTGTTATCGATTTTCTGGTTGTCTTTTTCAACAAATTGTTTGATCATGGAATTTTCCCTAAAACACTGGTCACAATCCTTATCATACCAATATATAAGAAAGGCGACGTTAATCAGCCAGATAATTACCGTGGCATAGCCTTAATCAATTGTTGTAAGTAAATTTAGTTTTTTTT
>JADBJO010028108.1:0-10000 GCA_016801955.1 Conus betulinus
ATTTTTCTAGTAGTTCCCATTCCCTAAATCGCAAAGCTTACTATTCTCATTTGATGCAGCACTACTATTTTTTTTAAACCTCCTTAGCTCAAGATGGTTTTCCTTAGATTTCTATCCCCTTATATTCTGCCTGCTTCTTGATATATTCACATCTTTTTGTTATCAGTGTTAGGAGCCAAAATGCCACTAAACACACAATACAGGTGGAAATTATTGCTTTATATGATACACAGCAGAAAACAGACACATGATTTTTCAGCAAATTCATCTTCTCCAGAAGTCACAAACATGACATAAAAATGCGCAAAAAATGGTGTTCCCAAACTATACAGATTGCAGTCCGTTTCTTTTCATTTGGGAGGAGGAGGGGGTGTGTTTATCACCGTTACACCTTTTGTATGCCATATGGAGGTGGGACTCAGGTGGCTGGACGCACCACTTATTTGCCAGCTCCATGGCAGTACCTCCCCTCCCACCTTTCTGCTGCCATTCCATTTTTGTTCTGCTGGAAACTCGAAGTTTTGCTTAAATTTGCGAACCTTCACCTTTTGGACCCATTTTGAATCTTGAATTTTATTTGTCAAGTTCCTTTGAGCTTGAGGTCACTGGTTATTTGCAATGTATTGCTGCTTTACTATCCATTGACTTGCTGAACTAAACATGTGTCAATATCCACTGTTCTAACCTCTCTCTGATTTTACCAGCCATTCCCACAGCTGTTTCAAACACCATCTGCTCAAAACATTTGCATTCCAGTTCCTCTTGTACTCGTGGTTATGCCACTTTTTCTACTTTTTACATCCTTTGCTGTTTTCTCATCTTTCACTTATTTTTCACTGCAGTTTTTTTTTTTTCAGCATTCCCAATCGACCTTCTACAACTATCCATTTCATGTCTTTAAATTTATCTTCTCTCAAAATTGACACTTTCCCACACAGATGTTCAGTATACCGAATCATTTGTTCCCCATTTTCTTTTACTTACCTTCGGTTTGCTACTTGTCCTTTGACAAACTGTTTTCCTTTGTCCCAGTGTCTCATGTTTATTTTTCTAGTAGTTCCCTTTCCCCAAATCACAAAGCTTACTATTCTTACATGATGCAGCACTACTTTTTTTTTTTTACCCTCCTTTGTTCAAGACGTTTTCCTTAGATTTTTCATCCCCTTATATTCTGCTTGCTTCTTGATATTTCACATCTTGTTGTTATCAGTGTTAGGAGCCAAAATGCCACTAAACACACAATACAGAGTGGAAATTATTGCTTTATATGATACACAGCAGAAAACAGACGCATGATTTGTCAGCAAATTTATCTTCTCCAGAAGTCACAAACATGACATAAAAATGCACGAAACGGTGTTCCCAAACTATACAGATTGCAGTTCACTTCTTTCATTTGGGAGGAGTGGGGGGTGTGTTTATGACCGTTACACCTGTTGTATGCCATATGGAGGTGGAACTCAGGTGGCTAGACGCACCACTTATTTGCCAGTTTTCCATGGTAGTACCTCCCCTCCCCACCTTTCTGCTGCCATTTCCATTTTGTTCTGGAAACTCTAAGTTTTGCTTAAAATTTGCGAACCTTCATTTTGGACCAATTTTTGAATCTTGCATTCAAAACTGTCATCGTTGATCTCTTATGCACTATCACCAATCCCAGTGTTTTCCACCTCAGCTTAAATTAAATCCATTCAGTCTTTACAATTCCCGATTTCTATAACTTTCTTTTTACATTGTTATCTTCCATGCTTAATGCCGGCAACTTTTGTCAAGTTCCTTTGAGCTTGAGGTCACTGGTTATTTGCAATGTATTGCTGCTTTACTATCCATTGACTTGCTGAACTAACATGTGTCATATCCACTGTTCTACATCTCTCTGATTTTACCAGCCATTCCCACAGCTGTTCCAACACATTCTGCTCAAAACCATTTGCATTCCAGTTTCCTCTTGTACTCGTGGTTATGCCACTTTTCTACTTTTTACATCCTTTGCTGCTTCTCATTCTTTCACTTAATTTTCGCTGCAGTTTTTTTTTTCAGCATTCCAATCGACCTTCAACTATCCCTTTCATGTCTTTAAATCAATCTTCTCTCAAAATTGACACTTTCCCCACAAATGTTCGGTGTACAAACCAAATCATTTGTTCCCGTTTTCTTTTACTTGCATTCTGTTTGCTTCTTGTCCTTTGACAAAACTGTTTTCCTCTGTCCCAATGTCTCATGTTTATTTTTCTAGTAGTTCCCTTTCCCAAATCACAAAGCTTACTATTTTTACATGATGCAGCACACTACTTTTTTTTTTTTTTACCCCCCTTTGTTCAAGACGGTTTCCTTAGATTTCTATCCCCTTATATTCTGCCTGCTTCTTGATATATTCACATCATTTTGTTATCAGCGTTAGGAGCCAAAATGCCTCTAATCACACAATACAAGCGTGGAAATTATTGTTTCATATGATATACAGCAGAAAACAGACGCATGATTTGTCAGCAAATGTATCTTCTCCAGAAGTCACAAACATGACATACAAATGTGTGAAACCGTGTTTCCCAAACTATTATCAGATTCTTACTTTTTAAAACTAATGCTTTGTTTGTTGTTAATGACTCAGGTAAAGGATTGCACCAAGAATCAAAGTGAATCAAAGGCAAAGGGTTTCAGATGGAAGTTAGTTGAAGAGAAACAATAGAACCGTAACTGAGAAGAAAACAGTTATATGGGAAAGCAAGATTTCATTTTTTTTTTTTTTCAAAATCAAAACTGGAAAGAGTGAAAAGGGTAAAAAATGAAAATAAATGCAAATGACAGGCATGATTTTTCTTCTCTCTTTAAAAAAATGGAAAAGGAAAAGATGAGAGGAAACAGAAGTAGTGTGAAGTGTGAATCAGGGAAGGCGACTGAAAGGGGGTGTGCCACTGCAGGGCAGAAAGAGTTAACGACAATGGGAAGACAACATTATGAAGAACAGTGGGGGTATACTAATACTATGGCCGTGGAATAAGAAAAGGTGGACGCATAGGGGTTGGGTAAGTGATGGTGGTTGGGGTGAAATGTAACATACGTTCAGTAGATTAACTGCAGGGCAGTAAAATGAGTTAGTGACAATTGGAAGACAACATTATGAAGAACAGTGGGTGGACGCATTGGGGTTAGGGGGGTGACAAGTGATGGTGGTGGTTGGGGTAAAATGTAACACACATTCAGTGGATTAAAAAAAAGTCAAAATGCAAAGAAAGGAAGTAATAAGAATTAGTAGCCAGGGTCAGATGTAGACGTGCAGAGGTGGGTCTGGGAAGGGAAAGGCGCATCCTCAAAATCCATACCCTGTGGAAGGGAAACAAAACCTTGGCAGCTGGAGTCAGAAAATCAGAAAACAGAGCGGAAAGAGACTGGCGACAAGTGACAAGTGAAGCGAGAACAGGATTAGCAGAGGGTCAGGATGAATGGTCAGACTGGAATGTGGATTTCAAAAACAAAAACAGCTGAGTGGACAATGCAAGAAATGGAGATTCGACAGGTGTGAACAGATGTCTGCCAAATGAGGGTTAAACTTATAGCAAAGAAGTGGAAATGTGAGTGGAATCTGGGAAAAGACCAGAAGGGGCAGGGGAAGGGGCAGGGGGGGGGGGGGGGGGGGGGGGGGGGAGACAGGCAAGACAACAAAGTTAAGTCTGGGAAGGTGAGAAGAGAGCAGAATGGATTCCCAGAACAGGAGTACTCAGATGAAGAGTGGAAACATTAACAGTGGTTTTGGAACAACTAAGTACGTAAACATCTCATCCATGAAATGGTTTTGCTGAACAAGTTGCAAGTCAGAAGAACATAGTCAGAGGGATGTACATGGTCACAAGATCAGAGAATAAGGTGCAGTGCCAAAGGTGCAGTGCCAACATGTGGTGTGCCTTGTGTATTCAGAGCATGTTCAGTGTGAGACAGACAGACAGATAAAAAGTGTGTGTGTGTGTGTGTGTGTGTGTGTGTGTGTGTGTGTGTGTGTGTGTGTGTGTGTGTGAGTGAGGGAGGGAGCAAGGGAGCATGGGAGCGTGCATGCATGCGTGTGCTTGCGTGGGTGTGTGTGTGTATGTGTGTGTGTACATCCGTGTGTATACTATTTTATAAACGAGATTCTAGAACCCATCAGGAATAATAAGTTAAACTAAAGACAGAAAGAAAGAAAACATCAACGCATTTTCTAAAATATGAATTGAAAGAAAGTAAGTATTAGAGGAATCTTTAATTACATAAACATTTAACAATCAATAATCAAATATGTTTCATGTCCACTAGAAAAGCGATGAACAAATACATAGAAGCCACATACACAGAAAACCAATAACGTCACTTGAAAAAAGAGCAAATACAGAATTTAAATGTACAAAATTTACATGTGGTGCTGCCGGTCTCCCTGAGCTAACCTAAACTACCTATCATGACCTATCCCTACCTGACCCTAATATTCAACCTATACCTAATGCCCGGGCCATTTCCTACACAATGCTGATTCAAATTTCAATCTAATAGTTGCTGCTGGTCATGAATACACATATCTACTTTTTTTCAGGCTATTCTATAGAAAAAGTTTCCTTTTCTTTTTTCATTGGTACTTTGATCTTATCAGCACCAAACTAATAAATAGGAATTTTTTCAATACATCAAATTATAATTATTGTATCACAACTATTACGCAGCAACAACAAAAATTTACAACACTAGCGCTCCTAAAAGTATTACTGCTGTGCCCATCAAAATAAAGAGACAAAACACTACAGAACTGAATATACAATAAGAACAAGGTTAATACAGCAACACCATCAAACAAACATACTTTAAAGACTAAATCTTTTTCTCTACACAAACTATCTACTCCCATCCCTTTAAAGTTAACTACGCTATGAACTGTTAGATTTCCCCTTTGTTCACTATATACCCTCTACATGACAACTCTTAACCCTGGCCTTATCTCTGACCTACATCAAACCCCCACCATCTGCACAAGACTTTCTTCTTTACGGCCACCTCAGGAACATGGCAGATGTTGTAGCCTGAAACAGGAGGCGACGATTAACGCGCCGGGCCCTCCTCCTCCTGTTCCGTTCCTGGCGCCTTAAATAGGCGTCTGTTCTGAAATCGACAGACTGATACCGGTCAGGGGGCCTTCTGACACGGCCTGAGCGGCGCAACAGCGGCTCTCCTACTGCCGGAACAGGCTGGTCTTGCCTAGGCCCCTGTAGTTGGGCCTGTGGAGGGGGCTGTTTGGCTGCCCCCCCCCCCCCCCCCCCTACCTGGTGGGGCCACAGGGGGTGGGCTGGTGGGGCCTGTGGAGGGGGCTGATGGACTGCCCCCTGGACCACTGGACCACACCACCGGTGGTGCTGGTGGAGCCTGTGGAGGGGGCTGATGGACTGCCCCCTGGACCACAACCACTGTGTGGGGCCTGTGGAGGGGGCTGATGGACTGCCCCCTGGACCACAACTACAGGTGGTACTGGTGGCATCTGTGGAGGGGGCTGATGGTCTGCCCCCTCATCCATCCACAACACAGGTGGTGTAGGTGCATCTTCTGCAGGTGGGGACTGATGACCTAACTCTCCCACATCCTGCCCTAACACCGCCACCCCCCTCCCCTCCCTATCTTGCCCTGCATCTCTGTCACACCCTCTACATCTACCCCCCCTCCCTCCTCCCTCCCTCCCCTCCTGCATCTTCTTCCTCCCTCTCTTCCCATTCCTCTACCATCTCCATCCCTTCTACCTCCCACTCCCTAACCTGGTCATAATAAGACTCAGACCTGACAGTGGAGGACAAGACGGGCACGGGGGGTATAGGCGGGTGAAAGCACCCGCCATGGCTGCTGCCCTGGGGACCTAGCGGTGGATGTGGATGGCTGGGGTTCCTCATCTCAGAGGGCTGGTGGCCTCTAGCGCCGAGGTGAAAACCCCCGTAGCGTCTGTGTGCTTGTGTGCCTGCGTGTAGGAGTGGACTGCAAAGCACTCCAAACTCCATGCAGCTGTCTGACTGGTCGTGCCTGCTGTATGTGGTGGAGTTGTTTTCTTGAGTGTCTGCGCCTAAGAGACCTACGGCAGCAGCCGGGGGACCTACCCTAGAGGC
This sequence comes from Conus betulinus, assembly GCA_016801955.1. Classification (NCBI taxonomy): domain Eukaryota; kingdom Metazoa; phylum Mollusca; class Gastropoda; order Neogastropoda; family Conidae; genus Conus; species Conus betulinus. The sequence goes on from JADBJO010028108.1 coordinate 6,108, forward strand.
CCGGGTCGTCTGACCGACAGCACCATGGTTACCACTACGGGCATAGGGGGAGAATCTAGGACTCCTCTGGCCTCGCCGTGATGGTCCAGGACTGGGTGAGCGGGCTGCTCCCCTGTTCCCTGGTCCCCTGTGCAACAGAGTCACAATGTCTGCATCAGTTTACCACCACTTGCTTCAGAAACATGGCACAGAGATGGATTCATTTCAAAGTGGGCAGTACAGTGACAGTACACACATCAGCCACAACACACACATCGATTACAATAACACATCTGTCACAATACACACATCAGTGACAATACACACATCAGTGACAATACACGCATATGTTAAAATACACACATCATTCACAATACACACATCAGCCACAATACACACATCGATTACAATACACACCTCAGTGTCAATACACACATCAGTGACACAATACACACATCAGTCACAATACACACATCAGTCACAATACACAGTGACAATACACACACCATTGATAATACACACATCAGTCAGACTACTCACATCAGTGACAAGACGTACATCAGTCACAAGACACAGTCAGTCGTCACAACAAACACACACATCAGCCACAATACACACATCAGCCACAATACACACGTCGGTCACAATACACACGTCAGTCACACATCAGTCACAAACACACATCAGTCACAAGACACACATCAGTCACAAGACACACATCAGCCGCAATACACACATTAGTCACACAGACACACACATCAGTCACACATCAGCCACAATACACACACATCAGCCACAATACACACATCAGTCACAGGTCAGTCACAATACACACACCAGTCACACACGTCAGTCACAAGACACACATCAGCCACAATACACACATCAGTCACAAGGCACACACATCAGTCACAAGACACACATCAGTCACACATCAGTCACAATACACACATCAGCCACAAGAACACACATCAGATATACATCAGCCACAATACACACATCAGTCACAAGATACACATCAGTCACAAGATACACATCATCACACATCAGTCACAAGCACACACATCAGTCACACACACATCACACATCAGTCACAAGCCACATATCAGTCACAAGACAAACATCAGTCACAAGACAAACATCAGTCCACCAGTACATGCCAGAAACACTGTGCAGAGATGGATTCAATCAAAGAGTCCAACACTGTCGCAGTACACATAGTGACAGACACACATCAGTGACAACGCACACGTCAGTCACAATGTACACATCAGTCACGCTACACACACATCAGTCACACTACACACGTCGGTCACACTACACACGTCAGTCACACTACACACATCAGTCACACTACACACGTCAGTCGCAATATACATGTCACTCACAACACTTAAAACAGTCACACATCAGTCACAAGACCCACATCGGTCACAAGACACATGTCAGTCACACTACACACGTCAGCCACACTACACACGTCAGTCACAAAACGCACATCACTGACAATACACACATCACTGACAATACACACATCACAAGACACACATCAGTCACAAGACACACATCAGTCACAAGACACGTGTCAGTCACACTACACACGTCAGTCACACTACACACACATCACTGACAATACACACATCACTGACAATACACACATCAGTCACAAGACACACACCAGTCACACTACACACATCACTGACAATACACACATCAGTCACTATACACACATCACTGACAATACACACATCACATCAGTCGCAATACACATCAGTCACACACACATCAGTCACAAGACACAAATCAGTCACACTACACACATCAGTCACACTACACATGTCAATCACACTACACACATCGGTCAACAAGCATATTCCAGAAAAAAAAAAATGTACAGAGCTGAATTCAATTTAAAGAAAGCAGCATTTTCACAATCCGCACATTGACCCCCAAAGTCCTTCAAAACACATGTATCTAGTTGATGTGATTGTGGCAGGCATTTTCATATAACGCTTTCTGATCTTGAAATTCATTCATTTGTGCTCTGCTTCTTGCTTTTCTCACATTAAAATCAGTTGCATCCACATGGCACATGCAAGCACAATCATCACTGGGTGATGGGGTGTGGTTGGGAGAGGGGCTGGGGGAATTTTGTTCAATATTTGGAAAATAAAAGCTAAATCATGAAGTCATTGTTCCCATTTTTCTGTGTGTGTGTGTGTGTGTGTGTGTGCGTGTGTGCGTGTGCGCATACACACACACATGCATGAATGTGTGTGTGCGTGCAAGTGTTTGTGTGCGTGCAAGTGTGTGTGTGAGTGTGTGTGTGTGTGTGTGTGTGTGTGTGTGTGTGTGTGTGTGTGTGTGTGTGTGTGTGTGTGTCCATTTTCAGGTGACGGTGCAACAGTCTGATTTTTCAACATTTCCATGAGGATGTCTTCCACCACATAGACTAGTACTTTATTACAACAATATATTATTCTGTCATTCTGTTATCATCAGCCATTTATCCATTGGTGTGTATGTTTCAGTCACATACTAATCAATTTACCTTTCTACTGATCAGTTTTTTTTTTCTTTGTGCTTCTTTCTTCATACTTGATTTACTTACTTATTCTTCTTTTCTTTTCTTTTTTTGTATTTAGTTATGCAGTGTGTGTGTGTGTGTGTGTGTGTGTGTGTGTGGTCTTATGTTGTGTTGGGGAAGGGGGGGAGGGTGTTGGGGGGGGGGGGGGATGCATGTCACTGGAAGGAATAGTCAGAAGACTATGTCACTGTGGATTAGAGATGGGAGGGATGTGGGACAAGGTGAGGTTTTCTGACTATATCTTTTACACAGATTTCCTTATCTCGTATAGCGCTGGCAGTTTACTTGTATCTTGATTATGCACAGAGCTTCAGATTTTTTGTCAGTCATCATGGGACACATCAGATTGCAACTTAAAATGAGGGGACGAAACGCAAGAGCATGAGATAAACTTTAAGTCAGAGCTTTCATGAAGTTTTTAACCAGTTGTTAGTTGTAAGCATCATGAATTTGCTTTAACTATACTTTCACTTGGTGAAGGCTGTGTTTGCATATATACAAACAAGTGCTGTGTGTGTGTGTGTGTGTGAGAGAGAGAGAGAGAGAGAGAGAGAGAGAGAGAGAGAGAACATCACACGAGAGAACTGTCCATTCATAACTGTGATATTAGACAACAACAGCAACAAAAAAGGGGGGGGGGGGGGGGGCGGGGGCGGGGGGGGGGGGGGGGGGGGGGGGGGGGGGGGGGTGGGGGGGGGGGGGGGGGGGGGGGGCAGGGGCAGAGTTTTAGAAAAAAAAAAGGTAGGGCAAGGAAAGATGGAAGGTGGTGAGGTGGAAAGCAGTGAGTAGTGGAGGTGGGGTGGGGTGGGGGGGTGGGGGGGAGACTGCGTATAATCTTCCTGAACTGCATCATGAATGAAGATCCGTTATCTGATCACATCTGCACAGTTTGATTTTCTGATATATTTTTCTTTGTGTTCTGTTGGCTGGTTTTGTGACACTGTCCACCTGTGGTTTGCCTTCTGTCATATATCTGTCGCTGCCAACTGCACAGCACAATGTGTTCAGCTTGTATCAGGCCTTGAATTACACAGGGACTGTAGTCTATTCCTCCTTGAATCCTGGTCTTGTCACTTGCTTTGATTCAAAATCATTCAAAAGCTGATCATTCATATCTCAGAACGAACTGGGGTTGTGTAAAACTAAAAGGCATGATTTTTAGCTTATGATCCTCCTGAAGTTTAGAGTTACCTAAATATGGACTGGTTCCTACATCCGCATTATGGTGGAAGGCATGCAATATCATGGCACACAAACTTGATGTGTGAGGCCTCATGTACAAATTTTACACACAAAAATGTCACTGGTGCACAACACTCTGAAACTC
>JADBJO010028108.1:15000-20514 GCA_016801955.1 Conus betulinus
TCTCCTCCCCCCCCCCCCCCCCCCCCCCCCCCCCCACCCCCACATTCCATTTTGCACCTAGCTGGAGAAATAAGTGACTGTTCTTGCTTAGTTTTCTTTGTCTTGAAGTGAATGTGGTGTGGCTTTTCTGAAGAAGGCCAAAGAGATCAAAATCATGGCGTTTTTGTTTTGTAATTTGTTTGTTGTTTTGTCTGGCAGCACAGAAGATTTTCTTTTAAATTTATTACCCCGTTTGGAAATGACCAGGAGTGACCCCGATAAGACTAATGTCCTTGATTTCCACATAATGCCATGTTTCATGTGGTTTCAGTGTCCTGTCTCACAAAGAGGGGAAGAAAGGGGGGCTCAAAGAGAGAAGAGTGAGGGCATGCTGCAGATGGGGGTGTGCAGATAGGGGTGGAGGTTGGGGGGGGGGGGGGGGGTTCTGACTGAGGCCATCCTTTGTGATGGAAAATACAAGTTGAAAACTCCACTGCTGTACCACTACGAATTAAGTCTTTGATTGTTGTTTTGTTGCAGTCTGTACATATTACAATAAGAATGTATATAACAATGTATTAATATATGTTTCTGGCTGAGTGGGATCCTACACACACACACACACACACACACAGAGAGAGTGACACACACACACACACACACACACACACACACACACACACACACACACACACACGCACACATACACATATACGATCCTTTTGACTGCAATCCAGCTCACTGTTTACCACCATCCTCCCATTCCACACACACACCACACACCCCTGTCAGTCTTCACTTCCTCACTCCTCTTTCATAAATTGTCATCTTCATGCTAACTGCCTGTCACATGCAAGGTCATTTTGCCTTTTTAGCATCATGAAGAAGAGACAGACACATCCAGTAAAACCTGTTTCATGTTTAACTGACACCATTTTAAATGTACCTTAGTCAAAGAGAGTGTGACAGACATATCCAGTAAGAAATGTTTCATGTTAGACTGATATATTCTAAATGTACCTTTGTAGATGGAATATGTCAGTCTCATTTTGATAACTTTCCAACTAAACTACCCAAGGTCATTTTGTGTGAAGCTAACACATCATTTTAAGTTCTAAAGTGTGCCTTCACCTGACCAGCCAAGGATATCCCTAAAAGGGATTGCCAACAATGCAGTCTCTTTTAAGTTTTATAAGTTTTAAAAATCAAATTGATAAGACAATCTTGAGATCTGCATATTGATTGACTTTTCTATTTTAACTTCCCCATATATTTTATGGTTACCTAGGCCTTAACCTGGCCATTGCTTTTAACCTTTTAAATATCATATGCAACCCCTTGTTGCTAAATTTTGCTCCAGGGCCTACAGGCTGAGTCGCATTCTCTTTTTTTAAGATGCACGCTGATGACCTACTCACTTTTGAGTGAACCAGCTTTTCTGGAAGAAGAAGAAGAAGAAAGGGTCACCTGTTCAGTCCATGTAACTTAAACTGGGCCTAGATTTAAATTTTTTTTTTTTTAAGTGTTTGCTGAGTTCCACATGAACTGACAAGTTCAGACATACCTTTTCTTCGTCCCCCAAATTGTAAGAGCTGAAATGGGGTAAAAGTGGGTTGCAACAGCCATTGTTGCTCAACCTGCTGTTACCTGTCATCACCTGCTGTGACCCTTATGTTGGTGGACACCTGACCCTGTATTGTACTCCCATACCTTAAGTGCACTGCAACTTTTCTCTCTTTTTTTTTCTTTTGGAGTGGCAGGGATGGGTGAATAAAACTGATTAACAAAAAAAAAAAAAAAAAAAAAAAAAAAAAAAAAAAAAAACGTTCTTCTCATATGTCAGATTTTGATACTTTTTGCACATTTTAATCGCATTTTTTTCTCTTTGCTTTCTGGTGGTGGCACTTATTTTTTGATCTAATTAAAAAAAAAAAAGAAGGTTTGGACACATTCCTACCAAACATGTTTGGAGTATAAGCCTGAACAATACAATGACCACCCAAATCCACTTATCCACACTTCTCGCTCAGCCACCCCTTGTTACTCGGCATAGCAAAAACGAACACGAGCATGGACGTGCCGGGTAAAAGTTTTCCCGAGTTTCTTTGAAAATCGAAATATAAAGGGAAAATCGGACGTGGCACATCGTAACGATCGTCACACATTTCTGGATAACGCAAAACCTCCTCTCTTTGTGTTATGTGCTAGAATGACCAGCAAACAATCTCGAGTCCTCAGCGTAAAAAAGGAAGGGCGGGGGAGGGTATGTGTGTGTGATCTCTACATCTACTAGCTGAAAAACCATTATGTCAGACGTTTTATGCCACTAAACCAGAATTCAACTTAAAAAAAAAAAGTAAACGTTACCTCTGGCACGAGTTGTAGCAGTTCAAACTCACAATGAATGCAGCGTCTTTGGTGAAATACTGAACAACATTTGCCCTCCCTTCTCAGCGCGGCCATTTCCGTTCGGTCTACTTAGGATGCACTAGAAAATTAGTCAGCGTTGCTTCCCCTGTTTCCATGGCGTTTTGTAGAGATGGAGCGTGTTAAAATTTGATAGTTCGTCGGTTCATTGAGGCAATGGCCTTCCAGTCGGAGAGGATTTCAGTATTCGTATTTTACACCGTCGGAGATTTACGCATTGCTTTGTTTACTCGTTTACATATTTCCTCCACTTCCCGCCTACTTGCTGACGACACCGTAGTGTACCGACTGATCGTCTGCCCAGAAGACCCGGTAAAACTCCAAGAGGATCTCGCCAAGTTTGAAGACTGGGAGAGCGAGTGGGACATGGCATTCCACCCGGACAAATGCAGCCAGCTGCCTTTGACCCGCAGTAGGAAGCCACTGAATGCCAACACCAAATACACCCTCCACAGTCATACCCTAGAGAGAGTATCCTCTATAAAGTATCTTGGGGTCACGCTGCAGACCGACCTCTCCTGGAACGCCCACGTCGACAACACTTGAGCCAAGGCAAACAAAACACTAGGATTCCTGAGGAGAAACCTAAAGGTGTGCTCCAGCAAGACCAAGGAGCTGGCATACAAGGCGCTGGTCAGACCCATTGTCGAGTACGCCTGCTGTGTTTGGGACCCCTACACCACCAAGCCCATCCTCAACATCGAGAAGATCCCAGCGAAGGGCGGCGCGTTTTGTCCTGAACCGGCATAGAAACACATCCAGCGTCAACGACATGCTTGAAGAGTTACAGTGGACTACACTCTAAGAATGCCTTCGCACGTGCAGACTCCATGCTATACAAAATCCAAAACGGTCAAGCATGTGTGAAATGCAAAGACTTGAAGCCCCTGCCATCCACAAGCAGAAGCAGCGACATCTTGCAATTCCGGCGCATCACTACTCGCACAGACTACCGCAAGCATGCCTTCTTCCCCCGTACCATCCGCGCCTGGAACAACCTGTCCGGTGACCAGGTCCTCCACGTAAATCTTTTTTTTTTTCCCCTCAAGCTGCTCAGTATCCTCCAGCATGTCAGTAATTGCCGAATACTCGAATACTCGGCATGCGGGTGGACGTGGACATTATTGGAAGAAGAGGAAGAAGAAGAATTTAGGAATGAGTGCATTAACATCCAAGGAGAGATCAGATTTCCAACAACTGCGAAGCCTATCCATCGGAAGCTGAGTGGTAGGCCTACTTGATACGTCTGAGGTCTGTATGGCCAGGATGGTAACGATGCCGCACGAAATCTTTTCATTTTCAACGACAGTGTACACACAAGGGAACACCCAATGAAACTGGCAACATTTTTATCTCACTTAATTTCTGCTTCCTTTCTTACAAAGGGAGTTATAAACCTGTGTCACAAATCTGCCAACTCGCATTGCCACCATGGAAACGCGTAATCAGTTTTTTTAAAAAACATTATACACCCTCTTCTGTTCAAATAGTAATGTTGGCCTTTCACTCACTGATTATTTCTATTCCTTTCCAGCAACTATTATTATTGAAGAAACATCACTAGATTTATCATTGTAACTAGTATTACTGCTATCATGACTATTATCATCATCATCATTATTACCATCACAACCTCCTCCCTGTTCCAAGAGTAGGCTACTAGCCTTTCACTCATAGATCATTTCTGTTCCTTTCCACCGACTATTATCATTACGAATTTTACTTTTAATTTTACCATTATTCCTATAATTCTTATTATCCTCATATCATTATTATCATTACTTTCAAGGCATCATCATCATCATCATTACTAATGTCATTGCAATTATCATCATTAATATACCATTATGTTTATTATTACTATTGTCGTATAACCACCAATCTTATCACCAGAAATAGTAGTAGTAACAGTAGTAGTAATCAGTAGTAGTAGTAGCAGCAGCAGCAGTAGTAATAGTTGTTGCTGTTCTTGTAGTTGTAGTGCTAGCAGGTATTAAAAAAAAAAAAAAAGAAGAGAAGTATGTGGGTGTAGGTAGGCCTATATGGTTTTCCCTTCCATCCCCCCCCCCCCCCCCCCCCCCCCCCCCCCCCCTTCCCTTCCTCCCTGTCCCAATAGTCCTTACAGCTTTTTACTCACTGATCATTTATATTCCTTTCCACCGACTATTATCATCATTATAAATAGGCCTACTGCTATATCTATCATTATGACTATCATCATTATTTCCGTTATATAAATCAAGATCAGTCTAGTGGCAGACACGACTGAAGATGGTCAGAAATGCTTAATTCTGATCATTAACGCAATGGTTGCAGAACTGATGAAGGGGAAATATGTATTTTTTTGTGTGGAGAAGGTGGGTGGACGGGAGGGGGGGGGGGGGGGGGTTTGCAGAGCGCTGGATGCACGATCACCCTTCTCCAGTTTTAAAGACGTAGCCTACATGATTCCAGACTGGAAGTGGCTCGGCATTGAACAATCGCCGAATTGCACTCTGAGGTAAGAGCTTGTTAAAACAACATGGGTCATCTATTTACACTTTAAACGTCCAAGAGTATCACCCGCCTTTACAAAATAATGAGTTCATTTTAACTAATCATCATTTTTTTTTTCTACTGGAGAGGGGCATGGAATGGAATCTTCTCACGGCAATCAGTCTTAGGGTGGATTAAAACAGGTCGTGCTGAGGGGGCCGGCTATTCTCAACGTATCCGTATCATTTTGGAAATGACCGTGTGTGTAGGTATAATTATCAAAACTAAAATCATTTAAAAACACATCTGCACAAGAAAAAAAAAAAAAAGGCGGGAACTTTGATTTCACTAGGCCTGCTCTCCCTTTTCATTCAAAACACTGCTTTTCTGTCATTCATCCAGATCTTTTCAACTTTAGAAATAATGGAAATACTGGAACATGACACAACAGCTTCAATTTCAAATACTGCTCCAGAAAAGACCTGCTAACAACTGGATAACAACGACGCTGATTGTGATTAAAAAAAAAAATCTTTCAAAATGTTATCGTCTCTTTCCATTACCACGTTTCTCTAGACACGGCAATGACGTGAGGGATATAATGGGTGGGAGTGGAGTGGGGGTGGGGGATAG
>JADBJO010028109.1:7500-20513 GCA_016801955.1 Conus betulinus
AGGCGCCTGTATGTCTTGTAAGCCATCCTAAACGGCTTTTGGAGAAGGTCGAACCGGTGGTTCTCTCTCTCCGTCCCTCCCCCCCCTCTCTCTCTGTCTCTCTGTCTCTCTCTGTCTCTCTCTGTCTCTGTCTGTCTGTCTGTCTGTCTGTCTCTCCTCTCTCTCTCTCTCTCTCTCTCTCTCTCTCTCTCTCTCTCTCTCTCTCTCTCTGTTGTAATGTTTTAGTCTCTTTTTCGAAAGCTTCACTATCATATGTCGATCCCAGACAATCATCTTTGAATGTTTGTGAATCAACCAGACATTAAAAAGTGTCCCCATTTCTTCCCCTGTCACTTCCCCCCCTCCCACCTTCCTTGTCTCTCTACCAGTTCTACAAGTACAGTTCTGCGCTCGCTGGAAGGGGACACTGTCCCAAGCAGAAAACAATTATCACGTAAAGAATGACTTCGATTATTGTTCGAGGTTTGAAACAGCTTTCATGAAAGATTCAGTTGTTGTCAATCGATAGATGAGGTAAATCCTGTATGTCCTAACGTAACCTACCACATAATGAAGAAGATGAGCAAGTTCAAGTGGAACATAACAACAAATATTAACCAACATTACACGAGCAAACGGAACATAGAAAAATATACCAACCTGTTTCAAGATGACAGAGAAATCCAAATCATATCATTTATATAAATAATCAATCCAGAGAACCACGAACATGCATGAACTCCAAAGTTGTAAATGTATGAATAGTGAACGAATACTTCAGCAAGGAAACACACGCCATCTTGCCATGGAAATGCAAACGACGCTTGCTTAGCTAGGCCTATGATATGGGGGTCACACACAGGTCAACAGGGGCCGCATTAAAATAAGAGCGCGCATGCGCAGAGAAAAGGAATGTACAGAGTAGGTCAGACAGGATTTTATTAAAAGATATATATGCAGTGCATAACACGATGATGTAATCATGCTATGAAGAAGATACTATATTATTAATAATAGATTGTGTAGACTGGTTATGTAGTGTGGAGTAATGTTTGCATGACTTAAATTTATATGCGTGTATGTTCGAATACAGATGTGTGCATGACTGAATATATATTTGCATGTTTTGAATTCAGGATTTGTGTATGAACTGAAAGTTTAAATCTGATAACTAGGGCTACGCAGTATAACATAAATGAAAGCTGAGGACAGTAGAAGCATGGTTGAGATATAAACTGAGACGATTTCGATGGAAATGTTTTAATAACAATAAGACATCCAAGCACATGTTTGAATATTTATGAATAATAGTTATGTTTAACGTTAGGGGAGGGGTAAATAAAGGTGTAAGGTAGATTAAAAGGAACAGGATATATGATGAAAAGAACACAATATATATATATATATATATATATATATATATATATATATATATATATATATATGTGTGTGTGTGTGTGTGTGTGTGTGTGTGTGTGTGTGTGTGTGTGTGTGTGTGTGTGTGTGTGTGTCGACATATTAGTTTTAATCGAAATGAACAGATTCTTTGACTAAACTGATAGATGGTTGACACTGAAGTTAATAGAAATATTATTGTTTATACTCTGTCTGGCGTTTGTAGAGTGTTTTTTTTTTTTGTTCTATAAAATAAAAATTGACGCTGCAAACTCTTTGTGAATGGACCTATGGCCCCACAATAAATGGCGCGGCGTTTAAAGCGCGTCAAATCAAGTGTGTGTGTGTGTGTGTGTGTGTGTGTGTGTGTGGGGTGTGTGTGTGTGTGTGTGTGTGTGTGTGTGTGTGTGTGTGTGTGTGTGTGTGTGTGTAATGTTTATTCATCTTTTCGAAAGCTTCACTATCACACGTCGATCCCAGTCAATCATCTTTGAATGTTTGTGAACCAACCAGACATTAAAAAGTGTCCCCATTTCTTCCCCTTTCACTCCCCCTCCCACCTTCATTTGTCTCTCTACCACTGTCAGATCGAGTGGATTCAAACCCTAAACTCCACATGAACAGAGTTCCAGGAAGCCACGCAACCCTGCGCCATTACAACAACCCTCCCCCAACCCCACTTTCCCTTGTCACTCTTCTCTGGACCCATTCCAAAAAAAAAAATCTGAGCGTTAGCTGCGCAGCACGTTCGGGAGAATGAGGAACGAGGAATTGGGTATTTATATAGCGCCTATCCTCGGTCACAGACCAAGCTCTAAGCGCTTTACAATAAACACACTACCTCACTCACTCAACGGGCTGCCTACCCAGGTAGAGCCGGCCGAAGAGCAGCCTACTGGCGCTCATTCAGTCGTTTTCCCGTACCATTCCAATATCAGTCACTCATTTTCATTTATCTCATTTATTCCTCCAGTTTCTCACATAGGATGCATGCGATGTTTATACGTGTCCTCCATTTCCACCGGTACACGATGGCACACGATAACAGTAAGTGACAATTTTGTGGCTTGGTAAGAAATACCAGGCGGCTATCTTCAACCTACATCAGTTTTGCCAGGGCAGCGGGGAACCCCTTACTGATTTTCAACTGCCGTGGGTTCTTTAACGTGTGCAGGGGGCCAGGAAGGCACACGGGTCTGACTCGCTTATAGTCCCCATCCGATGGACTTGACGTTCAGTTCGATTTGTCATTCAAACTGGGAAAGAAAGGGCGAGAAAGGCAGGGCTCGAACCCACGCACTACTCACACGTTGGATTGGCAGGCGAACGTCTTAACCACTCTGCCACCGATCCCACCGAATCCAAAACTACGGGCATATTAATTTACATTCATGAAACATTAAATGCGCAACGTTTATATGAACTTGAAAGTTTTGGAATTGAAGCAGTCTGGCTATTAATCAGGTTGAAGAGGACGAAACCCATCAAAATCGGATTTATTAGGTGATTTCAACATTGATTTATTGAAACGCCAAACATCATGGTCAGACAGGACTACTTCGTACAACTTATCCCAAGTTATAGACATGCCCACCCGTGTCACGCCCACTAGCAAAACATTAATTGACCACATCTATCTTTCTGAGCCACATAACGTCATTGAGAAATGTGTGCCTTTGAATGGATGCAGTGACCACTTTCCAGTATGTATTACGTGGAAAAGAAGGGGAATCAAAATTCCTAAAACAGGACACAAACATATCACTTATAGATCTTTTGGACAATTCCGTGAAGATAACTTTCTCACTGACCTCATGAATTCCCCCCTTAAATGTTTATAATTACACTGATCCAGAGAAAGCGCTAGAGTTTTGGCTACATACGTTTAATTCTGTTTATGACAAGCATGCGCCACTCAAAACGCGTAGAGTTAAACATAGTGCACAACCAAAGTGGATGACTGATGAAATACAAGCTGCTTGTTTCTTACGCGATGATCTGTTTGAAGCAGAAGGGAAGTCGGAAGGATTTAAAAGGCAACGTAATAAAGTCAATTCACTCAAACGGACAGCAAAAATGAAATTTTTTCGTGAACTTGTAGCCAACAAACAAAATTCGAAGTCCATATGGCAAGCAATAAATGAACTTACGAATAAAACTTCACAGTCAAAGATAAGTCCCATAATCAGCATAACACCAAATGAACTCAACAAACACTTTACAACAGTTGCAGAACACATTGTCAAAGAAAAGAATACTGACTCAAATGAACTACAAAAATTGAAAAACTTTTGTAATGCTAAGAACATTCGTTCAGCGCCACCAGTTCCATCTATGACAGTCAATGATGTTTACAAAGCTTTATGCCAATTAAAGCAGACAGGAAGTCGCGGACTTGATGGGATTGATGGAAAGATTCTAAAACTATCTGCACCTGTTATATGTGAAACTCTTACCTACATTTACAATTTATGCATTGATAAAATGTCACTTTCCTGCTCAGTTCAAAGTTGCAAAAGTAATACCCATTTTCAAATCTGGAGACAAATCTGATCCATCGAACTATAGACCTATATCTGTTTTGCCAGTTCTTTCCAAGCCCTTGGAAAAAAAAACACATAAATAAACATCTTTGCCACCATTTTGAATCTTTCAACCTACTAAATAAAAGTCAGTCGGGGTTCAGGAAAAATCATTCTTGTCATACTGCACTTACAAATCTAGTGGATCAATGGCTAGCCAATATTAATGAAAAAAATATTGTGGTGCACTGTTCGTTGATTTTCAAAGGCGTTTGATGTCATTGACCACAGATTGTTATGCAGGAAGCTATTATCATATGGGTATAACAGGAAATACCTTCCATCTAATCACATCATTCCTAGAAGACCGTCAACAAACCGTTTGTGTCAACAACAATTTATCAGAGAAGCTACCTATCCAACATGGCGTACCCCAGGGTTCTGTGTTAGGCCCGTTGCTGTTCTCAGTTTATATAAATGATCTCCCTCTTTATACTGAGGATTCATGTGAACTCTTTTGTGATGATACCACTGTCCATACAGTAGCTCCAGCTTAGAATCTGTTTTCACCTCATTACAGAAGAATGCTGATATCTTAAGTAATTGGTGCAATGTAAATCACATGTCACTGAATCCTAACAAAACAAAACTAATGCTGATAACAACAAGGCAAAAAGAAGACAAAACATAACCACGCAGCCTCTCCATCTGTTTTTGTCAATAATCAGGAAATTGAAGTGGTGGATAACCATCGAGTTCTAGGCGTATATGTTGATAATAATCTCTCTTGGTCTTATCACCTTCGCAATTTATGTAAATCAGTATCCAGACAAACATACCAGCTGTGCAGGATTAAGCATTTCTTAAACCTTCATGCCAGGAAATTGTTCCTACATGCACATATTCTCTCTTCAATCAATTATTGTTCAACACTATTTGATCTGCTAGTGCTAATGCCATGAAACCTCTTACGAGTGTCTACAAAAGAGCACTAAAGCAGTTCTATTAAAATCGTCTAGTCTTAGTGAAGGGGACTATACTAAAGCAGGGCCCTTCCGCTAAAAGAAATGTTTGCTGTCAACAAATGTTTGCTAATGCAAAAAATTGCGTCCGCTTTAGCACCACAAACTCTTCAGTCTAAATTTAACAAACAAACCCGAGGGATTCAACCAAATTCCAGATTCCCACACCTAGAATAGATCTGTTTAAATCAAGCTTATCTTACTCTGGTAGTGTGGTTTGGAATTCACTTCCACTATATTTCCGATGCACCCAAAATGCAGAATCCTTCAGGGGGAAAAACTAATTACACATTTTTCACAGCAGGTCATTACTATTAGGGATAAAAATACATATACCAGAGCACACCCTTTGTTTGCTGCATATTAAACTGATACGCCGCTTCCTTTCTTAAACCAGATAATGATAAATTGAAAGATATGGTTACCCATGTTTTATTAATGACTGTAATTATATCATGATGAATGAATGTTGTCATCACTGACTTTACTGATGCATTGCCACTAACTGATTGATGTCCTAATACTTTTGATTTATGAAGCACTGTGTATCTACATGATGATAAATGTGTGTCCTGCCTGGTAACTATTGATTATATTGATGTATTGTTGCTTGTTGTTCAAATTTTATAGTAATGTTTAGCATATATTATTTTGGATAAGAAAAATGGAAATATATTCTCTCTCTCTCTCTCTCTCTCTCTCTCTCTCTCTCTCTCTCTCTCTCTCTCTCTCTCTCTCTCTCTCTCTCTCTCTCTCTCTCTCTCTCTCTCTCCGTATTTACGGCTGCGTATTGATGTATTGTCACTAAGTTTATAATTATAGTCTTGGGTAGTGTATGAACATTTCAAGAAGAAGAAGAAAAAGAAAAAGATGAGGGAGGGGAGGAAAAAAGATTATGACAGCATCTCTCTCTCTCTCTCTCTCTCTCTCTCTCTCTCTCTCTCTCTCTCTCTCTCTCTCTCTCACACACACACACACACACACACACACACACACACACACACACACACACACACACACACACACACACACACACACACACACACACACACACACACACACACACACACACACACACACGTGTGCGCTTGCTTGCACACACACACACACACACACACACACATACACACATATAATAATAATCGTTATGACTATTGACGCTAGGACTTTATTATTGCTAATGATAATTGATTGTAGTATTGCTCGTTCTTGTCTTGCTTGTAACCACATCATGTAACTGTCAAAAAAAAAAAAAAAAAAAAATGTTGATATTACTGATGCATTGTAATTGTCTAATTATCATTCTTAGCAGCTTGCTGTATGTTAATATTTTACAAAAGGACTCTCTCTCTCTCTCTCTCTCTCTCTCTCTCTCTCTCTCTCTCTCTCTCTCTCTCTCTCTCTCTCTCTTCGATAGGAGGATCGCTTATTCTCTGTCTGTGTGTGCTGATTTTTTTTTTTTTTTTTTTTTTTTTTTCTCTTTTTTTTTTTTTTTTCTCGTCTTTGAAATTATTCTCTTTATTTTCGTTTGTTGTTGCAATTGCTTTTTTTTTTTTTTTTTTTTTTTTTTTTTTTTTTTTTTCCCCCCCCCCCCCCTTTAAAGTCATATTCGCCTTAAATGTTAGTAGATGAACAACTCATCAATTTTTTAATGCATTGTGAAGATATGTGTGTTTGTTATAATTTTTGTAAGTCTTAGTCGCTAGTTATGCTTAGTAGTCGCTAGTCATGCTTAGTTAGTCCCTTAGTGGGGCAAGGGCCGGATGAAAAAAAGCATGTGTTTGCTTATCTGTTACCCTTGGCAAGACAAAACAAAACAATAGAAAGACTGATCATCAACGTTCTCTTCTTTCACAGGGATTTTCAGGATGTTCATGCCATTTTACTTGAGATAGAAGGTGCCTGTATGTCTTGGATTCCATCCTAAACGGCTTTTGGAGAAAGTTGAACTGGTGGCTCTCTCTCTCTGTCTCTGCTCTGTCTCTGTCTGTCTGTCTGTCTGTCTGTTTCTCTCTCTCTCTCTCTCTCTCTCCCTCTCTCTCTCTCTCTCTCTCTCTCTCTCTCTCTCTCTCTCTCTCTCTCTCTCAGCTACTCAATCTATCATTTTTTTTTCAGTTGTAATGTTTAGTCATCTTTTTCGAAAGCTTCACTATCACACCTCGATCCCAGTCCATCATTTTTTAATGATTGTGAATCAGCCAGACATTTAAAAAGTGTCCCCATTTCACTCCCCCCACACCTTCATTTGTCTCTCTTCCAGTGTCAAATCGAGTGGGATTCAAACCCTAAAACTCCACATGAACAGAGTTCCAGGAAGTTACGCAACCCTGTATCATTACAACAATCCTCCCCCAACCCCACTTTCCCTTGTGACTCCTCTCTGGACCCATTCCGAAAAAACAAAAAATTGAGCGTTTATTGCTCAGCACGTTCAGGAGAATGAGGAGGAAGGGAGGGGGACGGGGAAGGGAAGGGATAAAATTGTCATGAAACACGACATCAGAAAAAAAATATCGCAATGGGCAGACTATGCACAACGCAAATCCTTCCCCCCACCCTGCTCCTTCCTTCCCCCTTCCCTTCTTCCCCTATAACTCTCCCTCCTCCCCTCCCCTCCATACCCATGGTTTCAGCCTTGTTCAATAACGTGTTAGGTGAAGGAGTGGAAGTTTTTCTGTCTTTTCTTCCCCTTCCCACTCCCTCCCGTCTTGACCTTGATTTTCTCTCCCCTTATCTTCTAACCTCTCCTTCCAACTCGTCGGTCTTTTAACACTTTGGGCCTCTGAAAAGGAACTGGACCTGTGGTGCCAAACAGAAGATTCTGCCCTTGTAGTGAGTGTCGAATAGTTTGGGAATGTTTGATACTGTACATTTATTTTCAGCTACATGGGTTTTAAAGGGAATGGAGATAGATGAACCATCTTAAACAATTTGTCAGCTTACCATCTCTCCTCTCTCCTCTCTCTCTAAGGGTCTCCTCTCTCCTCTCTCCTCTCTCTCTCTCTCTCTGCATGTGTTGTGTGTTGTGGGTGTGTGTGTGTGGTGTTTGTGTGTTGTGTGTGTGTCGTTCTCTCTCTTTCCTTCTCTTTCTCTCTCTCGTCTCTCTCCATCTCTCTCTCTCCTCTCTCTCTCTCCATTTTTGTGCCTCTATTTATAGAAGCTGAAACAAAACAATACGGAAGTCTGATCGATGAGTTCATCAACGTTCTCTCTTCTTTCGGCTTTTTGTCTAGGTAAGAAGGCGCCTATCTGTCCAGGATTCCTTCTACAGAAAGCTTTGGGAAGAGCAGTCCGAGCTGTAAACGGGTTGGGGGGGGGGGGAGGTACTCTTCTCTGTCTGTCTGTCTGTCTCTCTCCCTCTCTCTCTCTCTCTCTCTCTCTTTCTTCTCTTTTCTCTCTCTCTCTCGTCATTGCCGTCGCGTGTTATTGTAACGGTTATCATCCTCACTGTTGTGTGACTATTGTTCACTACTTTTTCCTTTTTTTTTTTTTTTTTTCCTAAGGGAGGCCTCATGTGGAAAAGCCGTGCTGTCATAATTTTGGTTGAAGTGTGACTGCTTTCTCTGTCTCTGTTCTGTCTGTCTCTGTCTCCTCTCTCTCTCCTCATCTGTCTCTCTGTCTCTGTCTCTGTCTCTGCTCTCTCTCTCTCTCTTTTTCAGTTTTCCCTCCCACTCCCCTCTCATCTCTCTCTCTCCTCTCCTCATCTCTCTCTCTCTCTCTCTTCAGTTTCTCCACACACACCCCCTCTCTCTCAGTCCTTCTTCGCCCGTTCCTCCTTCCACTTTTCCAATATTGTCTTTCCTCTCATATATATAATAGTTTTATTGTATTATTTATTCTGAATGGTTATGCTTCATTGTTCTATATGGTTTGATATACAGTTCAGTGCGGTGTTTTTCTTTCACGTTTGCGCAGACAGCTTTTCTTTTTTTATTTATTACTTTTTTTGAGTGGGGCTGGGTTGAAAAATCCAAGACTTTGTGTTTATTCCCTTCCCTAAATAAATAATATTTCTTTCGTTCGATCGGAGTTCTCTCTCTCCTCTCTCTCTCTCTCTCTCTCTCTCTCTTTCTCCTCTCTCTCTCTCTCTCACTCCTCTCTCTTTCGCTCTTCTCTCTCTCATCTCTCTCTCTCCTTCTCTCTCTCTCTCCTCTCTCTCTCTCTCTCTCTCTCATCTCTCTCTCTCTCTCTCCTCTCGTCATTTCTCCTAGTTTCCTGTCTGTACCACAGGTACAGGGAAAGAGGACAAAGACTGCCAGACACAAGGGCACAAACAGACCTCTTAACCGATAAATAAATTGCCAAAGGGGCGTGAAAGAAGAATGCCCTGATCTCAAATCTAACACTCAGAAAAGTCTGAGGTTTTTCATCCGACAGTCCTACTCTCGTGGTTTCTACTAGTTTGTGAAATGTAAGAAAGTAAAAAAGAAAGAAGAAAGACAAGACGACACAGAAAGAAGACAGAAGAATAAGAAGAAAGAATAATATGATGATGGGATAAAGGAGAAGGAGGATGCAACTCGAACAGATCAGAAAGTGAGGTTTTTTTCTCCGCCCGTTCCTAATCGATGTTTTGCCGAAATTAATTAAGTGTGAAAATAAAAAGAAAGAAAGAAAGAAGAAAGAAAGAAGAGCCACCGCATGGCCCGGAAGATGCCTGATGATAAAGGAGCAGAGAGAGGCGGACAGAGGAGGAGAGCAGGAGGAGGATGAAGAGAGGGAGGAGACAAGGAGAAGAAGAAGAAAAGAAAAGAAGAAGAGAAAAGAATAGCAACAGCATCCTCCAGTTGCTTCGCCCCAACAAAAATGCTGAACAAGAACTATAGAGTATTGTATTGTCACACCTGTTGATCCTGCTTATCAGGAACTCAGGAATAGCCAGGAAAGCAGAAATGAAAGAAACAAAAAATGAAGGATTCTTTGGAAGGGAATCCATACGCACTCGTTTTCTCTCTCTCTCATAACGCCGTCTTTGATACTCTCTTGACTGACCTCCTCGTCGCTACCTAAATTAACAATGGGTGATCGCTTTTGTTTTTCTCTCCATCACGCATCCACATCTCGCCCTCTCTCTTCCGCCTCTCTCTCTTCTCCTCTCCTCCCTTCTCTCCTCCTCTCGCCTCCGCTCTCTCTCTCTTCTCTTCACTCTCTCATCCTCCGTCTCTCCTCTCTCTCTCAAAAGCCCCCACCTTCTCCTCATTGCCCATCCCAACGCTGAAAACGACACAATGAAAAAAAAGCAATCCCAGCTCTCCTTCAAATGCTACTCTCTCCTTCCTGGCCCCGCCCCACTCTACCTCGCCCATTTTCCTGCCCCCATCCCTCCCCCACCCCCCCCTCCCCATCCCCCCCCCCCCCCCCCACCCCCCCCCGTCCCCCCCCCCCGCCCCCCCCCCGCCACCTTTCCTGCCCGCTCATCGTGACCAGACTTCAGGCTTCATCTAAATCTTTCGGGAGTATATTCAAGCGCATAATATGAATGTATATTAAAAAAAAAAGGGCTGTCTCCTGCCCACACACAACCCCATTATCTTGTCCCCGCCTCCCACACCCCCCCCGCTCTACCCCATCTCGCTCCCCCCCCCTCACTCCCTCTCCTGAGAGTGCCGGGGCGAATCAGGGGGCGACATTGTTGAAATATTGACCTTTAGTTATCCAAAATCATGTTAAGGTTGTCTGTATATTTTGTATGCGAAGCTGACGAGAATTTTAGGTTGTTCACAGTATGTCTGTAGTTTTGGATGGTGTAGCCTCATTAGAGACGCCACATCATTGGTGTCTGAATGTTTTGTACGCAAGTTAATTTACACAGTGTCCTATCGTTTTGTCCACGTGGTTGTTTACCCTAGCTTCAGTATGTATTACTTTTGCTTTGATCGGGGGTGTGTGTGTGTGTGTGTGTGTGTGTGTGTGTGTGTGTGGTGTGTGTGTGTGTGTTTTTCGCGCGTGCTGCCTTCTGTATCTATCTGTCTCTCTGTCTGTCTGACCGTCTGTCTGTACGCATATGTATACACACGTAATGTTTATATGTCTGCATGTCCTGTGCATGTGCGTGTGAAGTGAGTGAGTCTCTGCCGATTGAAAATCAAATGGATTCAAACTCCAAACTCCAGGTAAACTGCATACCGAGTTTCAGGAATTACTATCAGCCTACAGTATGACAACCCACTCTCCTCTATCCCCACCCCACTTACTTACCTCTCTCTCCCCAGTGAGGAGTAGGTAGAGGGGGGGGATTTGGGTTGGGGGATGCATAGGAGGGAAAGGGTCAGTGTGATGTAAATGAAAACAGACCAGAAACAGACACTATGAAAATACTGTAGACATTGCGCAAATTATCCACCGCTTATTCCCCGAAGTTGGAGTATGGCTGCTTTAATGGCTGCTTTAATATAAGAAACAGTCATACACACAGAACTCCACGCCCATTGATTGGTAGATGGGATTAATTCTTGCCTGTCTTTACAGAGAGTGTCCGCAAGAATATCAGCCTGCGAACGCAGAAGAAAAAGAATAAGAAGAACAAGAAGAAGAATATTCCGCTTATATCCCTCCCATCCCATCTTATCCACCCACTCCAGTCCCAATCTCCTAACTCCTACAACCCCCCTCCTCCTCAACTCTTCCCCACCCTCGTCACCTTCTCCCTCCAAATCCCCAACACCCTGACCTTTATCCGACAATTACATAAGTTCTCCTTCCCCCCGTTTCCCCCCATCCCCCCCTCCACCATCATCTCCCCGTCCACTCAGCTTTCCCTTCGCTCAAAAAACGTTTCAAAAAGCGGAAACCCCACCCACCCACCCACATACTGGACAAAACGGTCCGCCCCTGCACTTTGTGTCGAAGGGCTGGTGGGATTGTTTTTGCTGTTGTAAATCTGGCTTCAGCTTCAGAGGCCTTCAGAGTATGAAGAGGGATGGAACTGTCAAGACTGTTTAGCGTGTTCATTTTTCTTGTTCTATTTATCCGTCTTTTCTTGTCTGTCTATCTGTCTGTCTGTCTGTCTGTCTGTCTGTCTGTCTGTCTGTCTGGCTCTTCTCTCTCTCTCTCTCTCTCTCTCCTCTCTCTCTCTCTCTCTCTCTCTATCATAAACACCCCGCCCCTACACCTCCATCTCGATCTCACTGCTTTTTAACAGACAAAAACGAAACAGTAAGAAAGACTGATCATCAAAGTTCTCGTCTATCCACAGGGGATTTCAGGATGTTCATGCCATTTGTCTTGAGAGCCCGGAGAGCGCCTGTGTGTCTTGTATTCCATTCTTAACGGCTCTTGGAGAAGTTTTGATCGGGTCTCTCTCTCTCTCTCATCTCTCTCTCATCGCTATCTCTCTCTCTCATCTCTCTCCTCACTCAGCTCTCTCTCTCTCTCTCTGTGTGTGTGTGTGTTGTGTGTGTGTTTGTGTGTGTGTGTGTGGTGTGTGTGTGTTTGTGTGTGAGTGTGTGTGTTGTAATGTTTATTCATCTTTTCGAAAGCTTCACTATCACACGTCGATCCCAGTCCCATCATCTTTGAATGTTTGTGAACCAACCAGACTTAAAAAGTGTCCCCATTTCTTCCCCTTTCACTCCCCCTCCAACCTTCATTTGTCTCTCTACCACTGTCAATCGAGTGGATTCAAACCCATAACTCCACAATGAACAGAGTTCCAGGAAGCAACGCAACCCTGCGCCATTACAACAACCCTCCCCCCAACCCCACTTTCCCCTTGTCAATCTTCTCCGGACCCATTCCGAAAAAAAAAAATCTGAGCTTGTCGTTGCTCATCACGATTTGGGAGAATGAGGAGGAAAGGGAGGGGGACTGGGAAGGAAGGGGAGATAAATTGTCATTAAACACATCAGAAAAAAACACACATCGCAATGGGCAGACTATGCGCAACGCAAATCCTTCCCCTACCCTGCTTTCTCCCCCCCTCTTACCCTCTTCCTCTTAACTTCCCCTCTCCCTCTCCCCACGCCCCTACTCCATACCCCCTGCTTATCATCCCTGTTCAACAACTTGTGGACTCATGTTGTCTACGGGACAATTTATTGTTCAGCATCGTCTCGGGTTTTAAGGGAATGGAAAAATATGAACCCATTGTTCAGAT
>JADBJO010028110.1:0-20513 GCA_016801955.1 Conus betulinus
TTGCCTAAACTACAAAGTACATTTCGAAGGAAAATGGAAGGGTTCCCAGCAGAAAAAGAAAACACTTTATGTTAGGAATGGAGCGTTATATGTGTGTGTGTGTGTGTGTGTGTGTGTGTGTGTGTGTGTGTGTGTGTGTGTGTGTGTGTTGTGTGTGTGTGTGTAGGGGGAGAGGGTGAGGGTGGAGGTGGCGTCTATGTCCGTAATTCTCCCTCCCGAGAGGAGGTGAACCATGTTGTAAAGGGAGGAAATCCAGTGTGTTCAGCATCTTCGCCCCACAAGCAAAACCACCACCACCACCACCACCCAAAAAAAGGGTGTGGCGGAAGGAATGGAAAGAAGAGAAAAAAAAACAAAACAGGCAGACAGACCCTCCGTCAGCCGCCTCCTCCATCCCACACTCCCCATCGGTAGGACCTGCAACTCTATCAACTGCGGGAAAACTCATACCTGTTACCACTTCTTTGTTTCACACACACACACACACACACACATACACGCACGCACGCACGCATGCACGCATGCACGCACCCACGCACGCACGCAACACACACACACACACACACACACACACACATACACACACACGCACACACAACGCGCGCGCGCGCGCGCGCGCACACACACACACACACACACACACACACACACACACACACACACACACACACACACTACTCTCCTATCAAACACCGCTCTGTAATGTTTCTTAAAAATAATGCCTACCAAAGCTTTATGGCCTCAATTTCTTGTGTCATCTTCCTTCTGTTTACTTTTTGCTGCTTTAGACTATATTTTTCTTCTGGTTATGTTTATATGTATTAGCAGTACATTTAAGCTTGTTCATGTTGCTTTTTATGGACATAGAAAGTGCACTAGATTAAGATATACCATGAAAGTGGAACTTTATTTAACATGTCAATGTAGCCTTCCAAAAACTGTACAGTTTTCTTTAGAAAGACCTTCCGAGTTGGACAGAACAAAACAAACAACAAACAAAGACAAAACACAACAACAACAAAAAAGGGGAAAAAAAAAACGACACACATCAAAACCAAGTGCGCTTGAAGCACTGGAACACACAGACTGTGAAGATTGAGAAGAAAAACACTGTGAAAATTGAGAAGAAAAACACTGTGAAAATTGAGAAAAAAAAACAAACAAGCAGGCATTTGTCACACTATTATCATCATTATGTTTTTTCCCAGTTCACACACTCATTTCTACTTTCCACTAATGTGTCTTCCTCCTGTCGTCCCCCGTCCGCACCTCACCTGCCCTGCCCTGCCCCGCGCCCCCCCCCCCCCCCCCCCCTCACATCAGGAGGAAGAGGCCCTGAGAGTGCCAGCGGTCCCTCATGGCCATGGCGGCGTGGTGTGACAGCGTGACGGACACCACATCCCCCACCTCCAGCTCCTGCACCGTCACCAGGATGACGTCAGTCCATCCACGTGCATCTGCTGACGGTCTGGTTCCGCTGTGTCAGCACTGTGCTGATGCCCTCTGACCTGCTGTACCGCGTGACCTGGTGCACCACGGGAAGGCCCGGCTGTTTCTGAAAATCCATCCAACCCAGTGACACACACACTGTCAACATGTCACCTGATGCTCCACAGTAAGGTCAGCTGTCACTGTCATTATACACACTGTCATCGTGTCACTGATGCTCCACAGTAAGGGTCAGCTGTCACTGTCATTATACACACTGTCAACATGTCACCTGATGCTCCACAGTAAGGGTCAGCTGTCACTGTCATTATACACAGAGATATACACTGTCACATGTCACCTGATGCACCACAGTAAAGGTCAACTGTCTCTGTCATTATACACACTGTCATCGTGTCACTGATGCTCCACAGTAAGGGTCAGCTGTCACTGTCATTATACACACTGTCAACATGTCACCTGATGCTCCACAGTAAGGGTCAGCTGTCTCTGTCATTATACACACTGTCATCGTGTCACTGATGCTCCACAGTAAGGGTCAACTGTCACTGTCATTATACACACTGTCATCGTGTCACCTGATGCTCCACAGTAAGGGTCAGCTGTCACTGTCATTATACACACTGTCATCGTGTCACCTGATGCACCACAGTAAGGGTCAACTCTCACTGTCATTAAACACAGAGATATACACTGTCAACATGTCACCTGATGCTCCACAGTAAGGGTCAACTGTCACTGTCATTATACACAGAGATATACATTGTCAACATGTCACCTGATGCACCACAGTAAGGGTCGGCTGTCACTGTCATTATACACAGACATACACACTGTCAACATGTCACCCGATGCACCACAGTAAGGGTCGGCTGTCAATGTCACTATACACAGAGATACACACTGTCAACATGTCACCTGATGCACCACAGTAAAGGCTGTCTCTGTCATTACACACGGTATCAACGTGTCACACCTCCTGTCTCTGTCATTACACAGTGTCAACGTGTCACCTCCTGTCTCTGTCATCACACCGTGTCAATGTGTCCCTCCTGTCTCTGTCATCACACAGTGACAACGTGTCACCTTCTGTCTCTGTCATCATACAGTGTCAACGTGTCACCTCCTGTCTCTGTCATCACACACAGTGTCAACGTGTCACCTCCTGTCTCTGTCATCACACAGTGTCAGCGTGTCACCTCCTGTCTCTGTTATCACACAGTGTCAACGTGTCACCTTCTGTCTCTGTCATCACACAGTGTCAGCGTGTCACCTCCTGTCTTTGTCATCATACAGTGTCAACGTGTCACCTCCTGTCTCTGTCATCACAAACAGTGTCAACGTCACCTCCCGTGTCTGTCATCACATAGTGTCAACGTGTCACCTCCTGTCTCTGTCATCACACAGTGTCAACGTGTCACCTCCTGTCTGTCATCAAACAGTGTCAACGTGTCGCCTCCTGTCTCTGTCATCACACAGTGTCAACGTGTCACTTTCTGTCTCTGTCATCGCACAGTGTCAACGTGTCACCTCCTGTCTCTGTCATCATCACAGTGTCATGTGTCCCTCCTGTCTGTCATCATCACAGTGACAACGTGTCACCTCCTGTCTGTCATCACACAGTGTCAACGTGTCACCTTCTGTCTCTGTCATCACACAGTGTCAACGTGTCACCCTCTTGTCTCTGTCATCACACACAGTGTCAACGTGTCACCTTCTGTCTCTGTCATCACACAATGTCAACGTGTCACCTTCCTGTCTCTGTCATTACACACAGTGTCAACGTGTCACCTTCTGTCTCTGTCATCACACAGTGTCAACGTGTGTCCCCTCCTGTCCCTGTGTCACACACAGTGTCAACGTGTAATCTCCTGTCTCTGTCATCACACAGTGTCAACGTGTCACCTGTCCCGTCTCTGTCATCACACACAGTGTCAACGTGTCATCTCCTGTCTCTGTCATCATACAGTGTCATCGTGTCATCTCCTGCCTGTCATCACACAGTGTCAACGTGTCACCTCCTGTCTGTCATCACACAGTGTGAAAATGTCATCTCCTGTCTCTGTCATCACACAGTGACAACGTGTCGTCTCCTGTCTCTGTCATCACACAGTGACAACGTGTCGTCTCCTGTCTCTGTCATCACACAGTGTCAACGTGTCGTCTCCTGTCTGTCATCACACAGTGTGACAAAATGTCATCTCCTGTCTCTGTCATCACACAGTGACAACGTGTCGTCTCCTGTCTCTGTCATCACACAGTGTCAACGTGTCGTCTCCTGTCTCTGTCATCACACAGTGTCAACGTGTCATCTCCTCTCTCTGTCATCACACAGTGTCAACGTGTCGTCTCCTGTCTCTGTCATCACACATGGCAACGTGTCATCTCCTGTCTCTGTCATCATACAGTGAAAACGTGCCATCTCCTGTCTCTGTCATCACACAGTGGCAACGTGTCGTCTCCTGTCTCTGTCATCACACAGTGACAAACGTGTCGTCTCTCCTGTCTCTGT
Source organism: Conus betulinus (assembly GCA_016801955.1). Taxonomy (NCBI): domain Eukaryota; kingdom Metazoa; phylum Mollusca; class Gastropoda; order Neogastropoda; family Conidae; genus Conus; species Conus betulinus. The sequence continues at coordinate 3,962 of JADBJO010028110.1, forward strand.
CATCACACAGTGTCAACGTGTCGTCTCCTGTCTCTGTCATCACAGTGTTTTCACAGTATTAAGGACCAGAGGTGTCTGTGTCCCAACCCACACCACTAAACACTCACTGACAGAAATACTTATAACAATGAACCTTTACTGCACACACACACACACACACACACACACACACACACACACATGACAAACATATAACAATGAATTTCACGATTCAAACTTACGTTTTAATTATGCGCCCTTACATTCCCATGAAAAACAGACACTGACATCAGTGTCAACAAATCAGGCTATCGTGACTCAAACAATGACATGTCATGAATGATGGAGGAGATGAGAAAGACACAGGAAGAGGTGTGTACCTGCTGCAGGGGGTTGCTTGGAGTCTAGTAGACTGCTGGTGAAGTAGAGGTTGATGGTGGAGTACACGCGGGTACAGGCCGCTGACAGGCACCATCAGGCCCCAGGTCAACCTCTGCACGTAGCCCCGGGAAATGCTCCGGTACAGTTCAAACCTCAGCGGCCAGTCATTGACTGTCTGCAGGCTAACGTTCCCACTGCTGTTGACCTCTGAAAGCAGAGGTCACGGGACGTTGGCTTACTTCCCTTTGCTTGGCTTCATCACTCTTTCGTTAGCTTTTTCTCTGCTTTTGTTTATGTATCTTTCGTTTCATTACACAGTGGTTTGGTTTGCTTTCGTTTCATTACACAGTGGTTTGGTTTGCTTTCGTTTCATCACACAATGGTTTGGTTTGCTTTCGTTTCATCACACAGTGGTTTGGTTTGCTTTCGTTTCATTACACAGTGGTTTGGTTTGCTTTCGTTTTCATCACACAATGGTTTGGTTTGCTTTCGTTTCATCACACAGTGGTTTGGTTTGCTTTCGTTTCATCACACAGTGGTTTGGTTTGCTTTCGTTTACTCCCATTCATTTCAGTTTGGTTAATTTACTTTTATTTTGGGTTCTTCACTTCACTTTTCTTCACTTTTCTTTAGTTTGCTTGACTTAGATTTACTTTCATTACTTTTTTTTTAAAGTTCACTTTAGTTTATATCTCGGTAATTTACCTTACTATTATTTACTTCGCTTTTCGTCAGTTCACTTAACTTTACATCGGTTATTTTTTTACTTTCTTTTTACTTCACGTCAGTTCACTCTGCTTTGGCTTGATTCATTTTATGTACCTGGTTCATTTCACTGTTGTAAACTTACTTTATTTTTGTTTTCTTTACTTCATTTTAATTCATTCAATATCACTTTGGTTTATTTCAATTTGGTTTGCTTTACTTCATGTTACTGCGCTTTACTTGACTATTTTTGATTTATGTCGCTTTAATTTACTTTGGTCTGTTTCACTTTAGTTTATTTCACGTCACTTTAAGTAAAATTTTCTTCACTTTACTTTTTCTTACTTAAGTTCATTGTGACATATTTCGTCTATTTTTTTTTTCCCTTCGCAAGCGTTTGATTCAGTTCATGCCACCTTGGTTTACTTTGGTTTAAATGTTTCTTTATTCACAGAATGTGAAAAACTGACAAATCAAAAATTAAACAACAAGCTCGCGGTATTTTCGTTTACTTTTCACACTCTAATTCTACAGTCAATGGCAGGTCATTCATTAAAAAGATCAATGAAATATATCAAAAATGGGATGGCAAAAAAAAAAAAAAAAAAAAGTTAAACAAACAAATACGCGCTAACAAAAAAAAAGACGACAGCAGCAACGAGAATCAGACATGCTGGAATAGAGAGAGAGAGAGAGAGAGAGAGAGAGAGAGAGAGAGAGAGAGAGAGGGAGAGATTTTGATGCGTATTCCAATTTTTCATCATAATTCCCATCGTCAGTAGTTGTCACAGAAATCGACACTAAACGTAATATCAGCAAGCTACCGGATTAAGAGATTTAGAGAGAAAGAGAGAGAGAGGCTTTGCTGGGGGTCGAGAGATTTCCGCAACAGTGGCCGCCCCTTGTATGTCAGGGGGTCATGGGTGACCACACCCCGCATCCAAGACAAAAGGCAAGACAGATTGACGTGCACGTCAAGCAGACAGGACACAGCTACCATCACCACGAACAAAGACAGCACATTCAGGAAGGTCTGGGTTTTGTATGGTCTTCTTCATTCGTTTCACTGTACATGGCCATTGTTCAAGTTGGGTTTTAATTCATTTCGCTCTCTCTTGATTCTTTCATTTTAGTCCAGTTCACTTCACTTTTCTTCAATATGCATCCCGTTAATTCTGTTTGCCTTTACTCTGTTCCTGTTCACTTCACAGTACTGTGGTTAACATCACTTCATTTCCATTCCTTCACTTTATTCCAGCAGGCTTTACGGCAGTTTAGTTCTTGTTACTTCACATCGGATCACTCCACTTTATTTTCGTTTGTTAAGTTCTGATCAACCATGAAAAAAAAAATAAAAGGGGGGGGGGGGGGGGGGGGGGTTATAATTATTTGCAGCTAATTTCGTTTCAGTCAAATAACTTTAAAGAAGAGCCCCACATTTCACGAAACTGAATCATTAATGCGACTTCCACTGCCCTGTTGCGTGCTTGCGTGTGTGCATCCGCACGTGCACACATGTGAGTGTGTGTGTGTGTGTGTGTGTGTGTGTGTGTGTGTGTGTGTGTGTGTGCGTGTGTGTGTGTGTGCGTGCGTGCGTGCGTGCGTGCGTGCGTGTGTGTGTGTGTGTGTGTGTGATCACAACACAATGATGCCCTGCAGGTGTTTGCTGTTCAAATACGACCATGGTATTGTAATTACAGTGGCAAACTCATGATCATCTACACAGTTCAAACATCAAATTCTACGGTGTATGGTAGGTAGAGAGTTATATGGCAACAGACGCTGAGAGCTGTTCACAGCCATCAGTGTACAAGCAAAGTGCCGTACCGGCCAGGGGGTACATGCTGGCGTTGTAGGGCTGCACGCCAGTGACGTGGGCACACGGTTTGTGGTTGTTGGCAAACTGCACTGTGTCCGCCGTGGTGTCTGGCTGGTACTCAGAGCGGTACATGCGGTCTGTACAACAAACAGCTTATGCTGCACCCTCAGTCAACATCAACAGGGCATATGCGTCCCTCTCTCTCTCTCTCTCTCTCTCTCTCTCTCTCTCTCTCTCTCTCTCTCTCTCTCTCTCCACTCCACACACACACACACACACACACACACACACACACACACACACACACACACACATGCGCAAACACACACACGCATACACACGCACGCACGCATGCACTCTACACACACACACACACACACACACACACACACACACACACACACACACACACACACACACACACACACACACACAACCTATGTATATCTATCAAATCATCACAGGGATACGTGGATGATGCCACAGGAGAATTCATGACCGCAGCGGAAATGGAGGCGCGGGTGTTTGTATGGCAACAGGTCAGAAAACAAGTGGTGTCACTAAGACAACACGGCAGAAAGACACGACAGATTGCGGTGGCCATCTACCGGCGGATGTACCCCTCACGCCAGTCCCATGCCTACCTCGGCTATGACAGCAACATCGTCAAGAGCATCACAACGCCGAGCGGAGGAGATACTGAGAGACTTCAAACTAACCCTTGACAAGATTGGCACTCCCCCCACTGCCAGTAACAGCCAGAAACTCGGCTTCGAACCGCACATCATATTGATCGCAGTTAACACCATGAGCTGTTCAAAGCCCAATCTTTATCTCGCTACTTTGACAGTCAGTGCGTGCAGTATGAGAGAGCTTTAGGATGTGATAGCACAATGCACAGAGATTTGGCTACAGCTGAATGATTCTTCAACACGGTCATTCATGTGTATCCCACGATAGGGAGTTTCGGACAGTGCAACCCTAAACTATTAACGGCATTCATGTCTTATGTCAAGTTGAAGGGCAGTGTTGTCTGTTTACTATTACAGGCAGACTTCAACTGTTTACTTGCATTTTATCGTCGTTCACAATATTCCAAGTGGTGCCCCTTGTTTAATCATCCTTCCAAACCACCTGTGTGTGCATACACACACACACACAAACACACACACACGTACGCACGCACGCACGCACGCACGCACACACACACACGCACGCGCGCGCGCGCGTGCGTGCGCGCGTGTGCATATATGCATGAGCTTGCTTGATAATGCATTGAGCGTGTGCAAGCTTGTGTTTTGTGTGCGGGTGCAAATGTGTGTGTGTATGCATGTGCTTGTGCTCGCGCATGTGTGTGTGTGTGTGTGTGTGTGTGTGTGTGTGGTGTGTGTGTGTGTGTGTGTGTGTGACAGAAAAGAAGAGGAAGGAGAAAAAGAGGGGAGAGACAGAGAGAGAAAAATGAATGAATGAATGAATGAATTATTGAGGTAAACTTACAAAGCCCATTCTCAAGGGGAGGACTCGGTGGGATGGGGGGTTGAGAGAGAGAGAGAGAGAGAGAGAGAGAGAGAGAGAGAGAGAGAGAGAGAGAGAGCGGTCGTGACTGCGCGAGAGTGTGCGAGTAACCATTTCAGTGTATGGGTGCGACAATGTGAATAGGTGCGCACTCCCTGCAACGTTTTGCTGCACGCCTTTCTGTGACACCTCTGAACACAACGTGAGAGAAGACCGACTTAGGCCTATTGCTCCGCTCGTTTAGCTCTCGGTAGTCCGTAATGAAAGTGAATCTGGACAGGACTTTTAGTGAAAGCCACTTTGGCATTTAGGAGTTGTTGTTGTTGTAATTGTTTGTCGTCGTCGTCGTCGTCGTTGTTTCTCTCTCTCTTTTTCAGCAATACATTCGTTGTGTTGAATGACTGGAAAGGAAATTCTGATTAAGTCTCGTTGATTGATATATATGTGTATAAAACGACTGTTTGTGTTTCGGTACCGAATGCACATACTAAATATAACATAATTCTTACACACACCACACACACACACACACACACACACACACACACACACACACACACACACACAGAGGCACCACTGGCCACACGCACACACGCTTGCATGCGTCTGGACACAAACACTACCGGCCAGTGACCAGTCTCTCTCTCTCTCTCTCTCTCTCTCTCTCTCTCTCTCTCTCTCTCTCTCTCTCTTACTGACATGTCATTTCGGGAAAATTCTTGGAATCTTGCTGCTGTTCTTGAAGTACCGTGGGTAAATCTGCAACAATGCAGGGTGATCTCTAACAAGTGGATGGAATGAACACAAGAAATGATGCATTTGGGCGAGTTCAAAATAACGAGGATTTTAGAAATCGAAGTAAACACCACTCTTCCAGCCAGCAAATATTGCACAATAAAGTCACAAAAGGCACCTGTCATCTACACACATGCGTGCACATTCACACATTCACGCGTGCGCCTGAATATGCCTGCAAAAGTTCACCTTGAAACTGGGTCTGGAGACACAAACACCGCCAATCTTTGATTTTTTTAAAAATCAAAAAAGTCTACGTGACAGCCTATATGTAATTCTCAGGACAATTCTCCTTACAAGTTGATATGACGGATTTCTATTAGAAAAAAAGCACACACACACACCACACACACACACACACACACACACACCACACACACACACACACACACACACACACACACACACACACACACACACACACACACACACACACACACAAACACAGGTGCGCGCGCGCGCTCCGTATGATATTCATGCTAGACATGCCGTCATAGACATTGATGTGCATGTCCAAGGCCAATACTGTTGGACTGCTCTACAGGCTTTACCTTACCCAAACCATACAGACAGCACTGTGTCCGTTCACAGCCTGCCCTCAACAGCCAGGCTAACTGTAGCACCACGGCACAGCTACAGCCAGCACTGTGTCCGTTCACAGCCTGCCATCAACAGCCAGGCTAACTGTAGCACCACGGCACAGCTACAGCAGCACTGTGTCCATTCACAGCCTGCCATGAACAGCCAGGCTAACTGTAGCACCACGGCACAGCTACAGCCAGCACTGTGTCCATTCACAGCCTGCCCTGAACAGCCAGGCTAACTGTAGCACCACGGCACAGCTACAGCCAGCACTGTGTCCATTCACAGCCTGCCATGAACAGCCAGGCTAACTGTAGCACCACGGCACAGCTACAGCCAGCACTGTGTCCATTCACAGCCTGCCATGAAACAGCCAGGCTAACTGTAGCACCACGGCACACCAGGCCCACAGCCAGCACTGTGTCCATACACAGCCTGCCCTCAACAGCCCAGCTAACTGTAGCACCACGGCTTACCTGGCCCACAGCTACAGCCAAGCTGTGATGATCGAGAGGGCAGCAGAGGTCTTGTTGGTCGTCTGTGTATCTTCTCCATTCTTTCTCCTCCTCCTCCCCGTTGTTCACGTGCTTTGATCCCGTTGTCTTCACAGGGCACACAGAGAGCAGCCACCACAGCCCTGACCTTGCTGCTGGTCTGGCACCGCTGGCTCTCCCCCCTTCCTCTGGAGGGACAGGATGGCCACAGAGAGGGCTGCCAGGTTGACCAGCAGGATGGTGAACCACCACAGCCGCCTTCAGCACAGCCAGGCGGGGTGAGGGCGATTCACAGGGTCACTGGGCTTCATCTCACTGACAACAACGGTCTCGTGATCCTGGTTTTCCATCATGGTCAGTGTTCAGCTGTGGGTTCTGTGCTATGGAACTCAGAATGGGCAACGGGTGGAGATAGGGGGTTGTCTCTGAACAATTGAGAGATCCAGTGACCACTTCTTTTCCCTTGTCCTTTTTTCTGATCCTGCAACAAATGGATTACATTTCCATAATGACATAATTCATTCTCATTTCATATCGCTTCAAAGTCCAGGTGACCGCACGGGTCATAACAGGACTGGCCACTGGAACAGAAAGCTTGAGGTGACCACACGGGTCATAGCAGGACTGGCCACTGGAACAGAAAGGCTTGAGGTGACCACACTGGTCATAGCAGGACTGGCCACTGGAACAGAAAGGCTTGAGGTGACCACACGGGTCATAGCAGGACTGGCCACTGGAACAGAAAGGCTTGAGGAGACCACACGGGTCATAGCAGGACTGGCCACTGAACAGAAAGGCTTGAGGTGAGCACACGGGTCATGACAGGACTGGCCACTGGAACAGAAAGGCTTGAGGTGACCACACGGGTCATAACAGGACTGGCCACTGGAACAGAAAGGCTTGAGCGTCAAACGTACATCGCTGTAAATTCTGCAACATCCCAGAGACACTTTCTGTGAATGTTGTCATGGTAATATCCCCACACTTATGGAGGAAGGGGAGGCGGAGTGCAGGTCTTCACTGTGACTGCAGTGAGGATTCAGTTTGTGGCCACACGCCTGGACTATGAACTGCTTTCTAAGTCCCCTCAGCTGTTCACAGAAAGACCTGTCTGTGGTGTCCGGGCCAAGCCAAGTCAGCTGTTCACAGAAAGACCCGTCTGTGGTGTGCAGCTGTTCACAGAAAAGACCCGTCTGTGTGGTGTGCAGCTGTTCACAGAAAAGACCTTTCTGTGGTGTCCAGCTGTTCACAGAAAAGACCTGCCTGTGGTGTCCAGCTGTTCACAGAAAAGACCTGTCTGTGTGTGCAAGCCAAGCCAAGTCAGCTGTTCCAAGAAAAGACCTGCCTGTGGTGTCCAGCTGTTCACAGAAAAGACCTGTCTGTGGTGTGCAGGTCAAGCCAAGTCAGCTGTTCACAGAAAGACCTGCCTGTGGTGTGCAGCTGTTCACAGAAAAGACCTGCCTGTGGTGTGCAGGCCAAGCCGGAGAGCGGAGTTTGCATCGTGTGGCACTTTTTCCTTCCATGCTGCTCCAGCAGGTGTACGCCACTGGGCTCTGAGTCTCAATCGCATGAAGTTTACAAAATTTGGACAAATCACTTGCATTGAGAGGGGGGGGGAGTGAGAGGGAGACAGACAGACAGAGAACCTTTTGCTTGATCGAGCCCCCACGCCCATCCCCATCCCTGACCCCCACCTCCCTCCCCTATTCACATTCTCCCTGTTGTCTCTCTTCCATCCCCACGCTAAAACAGACAAAGACCACAGGTCGAAACGTGCTGTGTCCTCTTTGATGACTTGTTTGTTCCATTCATTGGTGGCCTTGTCATTTTACTTCGCTCCTTTGGTTTCAGTTCATGCCTACAGTCACCCCACTTCCAAGCAAAATTAATTAGGGCGAAAATTCTGATCTCCAAGATGCAGCGTTTCGACTGCCAGCATGCGGTGATCACGCTCACTGTGCTGACACGGATCATTACATGTCAGTGAAAAGTTTCAGATGCAGTTTCATCAAGGAGGCTCACTGCGTGCGGACTAGTTCACATACTCTACACTATATCCGCCAAGTTTTTTCAGACCACACTGCGCATGATTTAAAGCTGATGGATAATGAATTAGTAACTGAGGCGAGATCATTTAAGAAGACGGTCTCGTGGAATATGGGAATCTAATATCCCTTTTATTATTACAGATTCAAGGAAAATTTCAGGCATGACATACTCCTTAATGCACCAATGACCTATATGTTTACTTCTCAGACTGTTTATGCTGTCTCACTACACAGGGTTTTGGAACCTTTTCACTGGATAGACTGTTGCGTATCTAGGGCGGCACCTACGTCTTTCTCGGTTTCAGCTCAGTTCTTTTGGCCCCTTTTTTTTGGTCTTTTCAGTGTGTGTGTGTGTGTGTGTGTGTGTGTGTGGGTGTGTGTGTGTGTGGCTGTAATTACCCCATGTCTTTGCACATTGTCTTTCTTTTTGCGCGCTTGTCAAATCTCCATTAGCCTGATTAAAAATATTTGGACAATTTCAAAACAAAAAAAAAAAAAAAAAAAAGAAAGAAAGAAAAGAAAAGAAAAAAGAGGGGTCTCGTGGCTACGACTTAGCAGATGTGTGACCTACGCCATGATTCCCACGCGCATGCGTCAGACCTTGAGTAGGCTACCTACCTAACACTGGTTTGTGCCATTCTTATCATTGTATATGTGTGTAGGAGTGTAGCATGCGTGTGTGGTGTACGTGTGTGTGTGTGTGTGTATGGATAGTGGGCAGCGGGCCCGTGTATGTGTGTTTTTGCGGTGTCTAGCGCATGTGCGTGTGCGCAGGATGTGCGTTTATGCGTATGCATGTGTGTGTGTGTTGGGTGTGTTGTGTGTGGTGTGTGTGTGTGGTGTGTGTTGTTTGTGTGTGTGTGCGAAATGATACAAAATGCACATCAATCAAACACGAAATACGTCTTGGAACATGGTTGAAAAGCAAGGTCAAGGGGGATGATGTCCTAAAAAAAAAAAAAAAAAAAAAAAAAAGGCAGCCCAATTTTTCAGGGAATGTTACTATACCCTAGAATTTTCATGGCATCAATTAAACATATTCCACGATAGTGGGTGTACACTCTATCAATACAGGTTAAGTAGAACCAGAGATCAAAAGCAAACACAAAGTTCAAACAATCCTGTGTAGAACTCGTATTTTCCTTTGAAATCCTCGTCTTCAAACAAACCAGACGAACGTTGTCTTGTAGGGTCCAAAGTTCACAGAAACTGTGCTTTTCAAAATACGTGTCATTCATCTGTTTATTTTGTCCCCATGTACCAAAAATAACGTCCATCAAACTGGGAACCTGCACTGTTAAATTACCAGACCATTTGGGCGGTTCTCTAACATTAACTTAAGATTTATCGCCCATGTGCTGAATGCTCAAGCGTTGGGCGTGCCTGTTCTAATTTTAGGTCCGACCGCAATACAACCAGGCGATGAATGACAAAGCCCTTTTCTGCTCCGTAAGTGATGAACCCGCATTCAATCGAGAATGGTCCAGCGATTGGCAAAACTACGAGATAGCAAAAACAGATGTCTTCGGCTAGGTAGAGAAGATAAACTAACTTTTTATACATACACCTGCACACCCCTCCGCGGCGCGCGCACGCTACCACGCACGCACACACAGCACCCACACACACCACAACACCACTTATGACCACAAGGCTACAACACACGCCTGCATATACACACACACGGCGGCGCGCGCGCGCGCACGACCACCAGCACACACACGCTACAAAACGCGTGCGCGCGCGCACTCTAACGCAATCACGTATGTGTGTGTGTTGTGGTGTGTGTATGTGACGTGAGTTTATGCGTGCGCCCGCATGTGGCAGGGGTGTGTGTGTGTGTGTGTGTGTTTTGTGGTGTGTGGTGTGTGTGTGTGTGAGGTTGTTTTTGTTTTTTTTTTAACCTAGCCGTAGGGGCAGTTGCTGAGCCCCTAGCATTTTGTGTTTCTTCTGCCTCCCCCCTCTCCCACCCCCCTCCCCCTCCTCCCCTGTTGGAAAATGGGAATTCTGCACGAACTGCTCTGTGCCAGGCTGGAAGGCGTGGTGTTCCAGTCATCCAGAACATTACAACTGCCTCTGCTGCCGGGCTAGAAGGCTCTGGTGTTTCCAGTCTCAGAAACATTACCACTGCTCTGCCGGGCTGGAAAGCTCCTGGTGTTCCAGTCATCATAACATTACAACTGCTCCTGCCAGGCTGGACGACTGTGGTGTTCCAGTCATCAGAACATTACAACTGCTCTGCCAGGCTGGAGGCTGTGGTGTGTTCCAGTCATCAGAACATTACAACTGCTCTGCCCAGGCTGGAAGGCTGCTGGGGTTCCAGTCATCAGAACATTACACTGCTCATGCCCGGCTGGAATGCTGTGGTTTTCCATCTCAGAACATGAAAAAAACAACTGCTCTGCGGGCTGGAAGGCGGGGTGTTCCAGTCATCAGACATTACAACTGCTCTGCCAGGGCTGGAAGGCTGTGGTGTTTCCAGTCATCAGAACCATTACACTGCTCTGCCAGGCTGGAAGGCTGTGGTGTCCAGTCATCAGAACATTACAACTTCTCTGCAGCTGGAAGGCCTGTGGTGTCCAGTCATCAGAACTTACAACTGCTCTGTCCGGGCTGGAAGCTGTGGTGTTCCAGTCATCAGAACATTACAACTGCTCTGCGGGCTGGAAGCTGCTGTGGTTTTCCAGTCCTCAGAACATTACAACTGCTCTGCCAGGCTGGAAGGCTGTCTGTGGTGTTCCAGTCATCAGAACATTACAGACTGTCTGCCAGGCTGGAAGCGCTGTTGTGTTCCAGTCTCAGAACATTAGCAACTGCCTGAACATGACTGGAAGGCTGCTGTGGTGTTCCAGTCATCAGACATTACAACTGCTCAGGCTCTGAATGCTGGACTGGCTGTGTCCATCAGTCAACGAACATTACAAGGATAAGCGCCCACTAATCATTCTGGCAAAGTTTTTATTGACATGTGACGGCGTCAAACAACTACTTTTTTTCCATGGTATATTCGTAAAAGAATATCAAAGCATACCGGCAGCCCCGACTGTTTGACGAAGTGACGCCTGATGTCTGCGTTTCCACACAGTGCATTGAGTTTTGAGTATCACTTTTTTGGTTTCATCCCTAGGAATCTTTTCCACGCAAGCTTGTTTCGGCCTTGGCAATTGAATTCCAGGCACTGTGAACCTAGCAACCTAACACTTTCCCTCATATTTTCACTCTAGCATGCAAGACAAATCACACTTATATGTGCAACAAAGAACTCTGCTGCGTGATAGGAGTTTTCGACCTCTGTGTATGACAGTTTGTTTCCATGCTGGAATAGTGGGAATTGCTTCTTATGCAAGTGTGAGGTGATAGGGCAAACAAAAATCGTTTATTTCTAACACTTGTAGTAAATGTAGCAAGGGAAGAAAGAACGAAAAGAAATTAAAAGAACAGCACACACACACACACACGCACACACAACACCCACACCACACCCACACACACACCACCACACCACACCACACCTGGATTGGTGAAGATTAATTGATGAAACCGTCTGTCGTCGGTAGTTTAACAAACTTACAAACAATTTTGGGTGCCTCTTGTGGGATAAAATGCCCACTAGTGGCCCCGTTGCACGATGAATTGGACCTTAGTGGAATCATCGTCTAATATCCATCACACCAATACAGGAGACAAAAGCGAAGCGAACAATCACATGCCCTCACGGACTCTCGTGTCCAGTGTCGCTCGCTGGCTGCGTGTGCTGCTACATGAAAGACTTCTGTGCTTTCTTTTCTCTGATGCCCCTAAATTTCTTCGCGAAGGAATCATGCAGGATTTAGAGATATGATCAGTCTAATACTGACATTATGAAGAACGGAAAAAGGAAAACGGGGTTTGTGCTTTCGTAGACCCTTGACAAAAGTCCAGTGATAAGAGTATGTGGAGTGGTGGAACAAGGTCTTTTCTTGGCGACGGATTTTTTCATCGGTCTTTCTTTCGTTTCTTTCCTTTTTTCTTTCTTTTTTTTATTTTTTTTCTTTTTCCTTTTCTTTTTTTGTTTTTTTCTTTTTTTTCTTTCGTTTTTTTTTTTTTTTTTTTTTTTTTTTTTTTTTCTTGTTTTTTTTTTTTTTGTTTTTGGTTTTTTTTTTTTTTTGTTTTTTTTTTTTTTTTTTTTTTTTTTTTTTTTTCTTTCTTTCGTTTTTTTTTGTTGAGGTAGTCCCTGCAAGGTAAACACACACTCAGCATTGAGGTGTCCAGCGTTAAGTTTTATTGTCTCACTGTCTCGGTCCTTTTTCACTTTCTATCACAAATCTGTGTTTTCTCACTTGCATCCCTCTCTAAAGTTCTAAAAATGGCAGACGAATCAAAAACGTTGATGATTTGAGGCCATTCAACCTGGAAAGGGGGATTGGCTGATGTAGGCCCTACCTCGTCTTCTCACGGATTTTGGTTCTTTTCTTGTGTGGTGGGTGTGTGTGTGGTGTGGGTGTGTGGTGTGGGTGTGTGGGTGTGGTTTGTTTCAATAATTATAACTTAATAGTGAACGACAGTGAAAATCATTATTTCATGTTGTCGTCCTTTATTTATTACCACTATTGTTACAGGACCCGCACGACGACCAAACAAGCCTCTATGTTTGGGAGGAGGAGCTTATTCCCATTCGAACTGGTGTTTTTTTTTGACCAAGTGCTGTGGTCCAAAGGTGCATGATGGGGGAATTATGCACCAGGAAACCTTTGGAAGTCTGAAAAAACAAAAAAAGAATGCCCACAGGAGCAGCCACCGCTGTTTTCTCCCCCCAGCACCAGTCGGCCTTACCTTGGAAAAAACACACCAGTTTCTCGCACAGTCCGGTCCTGCAGCAGTAGTCCACAGAGGATGGCCTTGCCGTTGTTCCACCTCTGGCCTCAGGCGGTGTGAGGGCCCAACTGACCCTTGGGAACACACACAGGGACCTTTACGACCAGGCTAGCCCAGCTGTCCGTTGCCACACACAATCTACACAGAACTTTACGACACGTAGCCAACTGTCAGTTGCACACACATCTACACAAAGAACGTTACGACAAGCAAGATGCCAACTGGTTTCAGGTTTGACACACACCTTTACCCCAAGAGCTTTTCGAAAAAGATAAGCCAACTTCAGTTGTACACCACACCTACACAGAGCTTTACGACAAAAGTCGCCAACTGCAGTTTACACACAAGTACACAGAGCGTTACGACAGTCCAAGCCACCCAGCACATGACAGACCAGGAAGTCTGCGTGTATTGATTTTTCATGGCTTTTATTCCCTTTGGTTTCGTTTCTGCTTAAAATAGACTATGGGGTTTTAACCTTTTTTTCTAACGAAATATGCATGCGACCATAATTGTTGGATCTTCACTTATCCTCGAGAAGATACACAAACACTCCCAGCACGGACATCTAGTAAAAACCCGAAATGAGCCAATTGGTCAACGTACGTATTGCCCTCTCTCCATCTCGCCTCTCTCTCTCTCTCTCTCTCTCTCTCTCATCTCTCCTCTCTCTCCATCTCTGTGTGTGTGTGTATGCTGTGTTTGTGTTGTGTGTGTGTGTGTGTGGTACTCTGCGGTGTGTTACTCTGGGTGATGGATGTGTGGGTGTGTTGTGGTGAAAAATAATTTGTGTGTGATTGGTGTGGTGTTGTGGGTGTGTGTGGTGTTTGTGTGCTACTCGGGCGTGTGTTAACTCTCGTAAAGGGGGTGAGTCAGAGTTGTGCTCTACTACGTTATTCATCGCTTTGGTTGTTGTGTAGTTGGTGTGTGGTGTTTGTCGTGGTGCGTGTTTTGGCTGTATACTCGAAGGCATAGCTGATAAAATTATCCTGCGATGAGCCACCCAGACTAGAAAACTCACCCCGCTCACCTTCCTTTCCTCCCTTTGCCGAGGCGCTATACTTAATGTGTTTAGATTGTGGAGATATACCTAAGAACATCTGGAACTTTTTTACACCCATTAACTGTCCGGATCATAAATACCAAATCAGTCGGATCAGTATGTCTCTATAGTAAATACCTGGCACATTTTGCACTTTTTTATATGCATTAAAAGTCGATCTATAGCCTAGATACTATCATTATTACCTCATTTGCATTCAAATAGGTAACAAACGAAAAAAATCTACGATCTGCATATACTGCATTGGGTCACATGGCTGACAGCAGATTGAACAGAGTTCTAATCTCCAATCAAATCCCGAGAAAGAGCGTGAGGGGAAGAGGGAGAAAGCTGCCAATGGAGAACGAAGACAGTGAGCCAGTAAGGACTGCACGAAGTTGGCGGTATACCACAAGCTTACCATTCTCCAAATAAACAGTGGATATATAAGCTAGCTCGTTTGTTTTTCGTTCCTGTTGTCAAGGGAGCGAAGCCTCTCACAAAGGGCCTTAAGCGCTTTACAGGAAAAGAAGGCAGCGCGTCGTGGAGAAAATAGGTAATGTGCCGATTAGCAGTAGCGCCCTCCCTAGCGCATACTGTCGAAATGTGTCAAGGAGGTTGAAAGTGGTCAGGTGATTAACTGTCACGTGATAGATGTCACCTAAGGTAGTTGTTGCTGTTTGTCGTGTGTCGTACCCTGGCTAAAAGACTCACAGGGGATCATCCTAAACAGCCAAAGTACTTGAAAACTATGGTACAAATGCATCAGCTGGGGATGAGAACTTACGTGTGTGACGGTTTTTTTTTTTTTTTTTTTTTTTATTACTCCGCCACATGGGCAGCCACACTCCGTATTTCCGTATTTCAAACAGGACACGGCAATAAGCGAAGAAGAAGTGTAGAAAAACAAACAAACAAAACAAACAAACGGACACATGCAATGAAACCGAACAAACCGAAAACACACACACACACACACAACACACACCACACACACACACACACACACACACAGGGAGAGAAAGAGCGGGGGCAGACAAACAGAACAGAGAGAGAGAGAGAGAGCACGGAGAGAAGAAGAAGAAGAAAGAATCAGAGACTCGAACAATCTGAAGACCAATGCAGAAAAAAAAAAAAAAAAAGGAAACCACACAACTCTTGAATGATTTACAATGCAGCCTTTTGGGTTCATTCCTGCACACAGAAAGAGGTATGGGTGCTTTTTTTATTTTGATTACAATAAGCCATGGGTAGAAAGTTCTAAGCACTCTCTTCGTTGGAGAGTTGGTTTATAATAATTCCATTAGATACACAATCGATTTTAGTTGGCGATAACTTTCACGTTGTACTGTTGAATGTTGTTCCCGTTGCTCAACTGTTTCTGGAACCCGCATATGTTTTGCGCAATTTTCAGTTTTACATCCATAAACACATTTTTAGCCAGCATTATGATTTTATAAAACAGAAAATACCGTCTGATCTAAAAATGCTGTTGTTTAAAATTGAAAAAAAGAACACATTTGACTTTAATGTTAGAAGCATTTTCACGTTACTTTTTTCCTTTGAATAACCTTTCTAAAGATTTCAAAATACTTTGTGTGTAAGCCAAACTTTCTTTAAAACTTTTGAAAATGTATTTCATCGGTGTCGTCGGAAGATATTTTGCTTTGGGAGAGGGAGGGAGAGGAGGGGCAGCCTGAAATAACCATCATGCCTCCAGTCTTCTAAATGTTGATAAATGCCCGGGGAGGGGGATAAGGGTGGGGAGACCTCCATATTCCAAAACTTTCGTGAGAGCGTTATTTGTTGTGTGTGTGTCGTGTCTGTGGGTGTGTGTGTAGTGTGTGTGTGTTTGGGGTGTGTGTGTGTGGTTTGGGGGTGGTGTGTGTGTGTGTGTGTGTGTTGGTGTGTGGTGGTGTGTGTGTGTAAACCGGAAGGAGGATCAGGGGATATGGGTGGGCTGAATCTCCCAAACCCACGCCGTCAAAATTTTTGACTCGAAAGATTATGGAGGGTAGTGGATCCGAAGCTAGTGAGCCCTCCAACCCCCACCCCTCCCCCCGCAACCCCACCCCTATTTGTCATGAAGGGATGGGGCCAGTAAACCCATCTCCCCCCACCCTTGCCCTCTCATTCGACCTCTCCCTGTTTTTCTACGCGCAACGTTTTTGTTAATGGAGACTTTGTTTTTCTGCACACCAGGGTATACACGACAGTTGCAATGTGTTCTTGCGGTCCATTTGGGTACGCATCCCACACCGTAAATTTTAATTTGTACGGAGTTAACTCTCCCAACTGGATGGGACGGTAGTTTGCTTGACTATTTCCCTGGGTCTTT
>JADBJO010028111.1:0-20512 GCA_016801955.1 Conus betulinus
CGCAGGCGATTCCAAATTGACAGAAGAACCAGTGAAGAGTCTTGGAAGATGGTATGCCGACTCTTGAATGCCACCTAAGGTAGAAAAGAAACCAGCAGTGGCAGAGGAAAGACTGCAAATGACAAACCAGGTGTGGCTCCCTAGCAATTATAAGGTCTGGTGTCTGCAGTGATGCTGATCCTGAAGCTCCTCAGGTGTATACCAATGCGCAATATCAGCAATAGCACAGTGGAATCGTGGTGGCAAGAATTAACAACACACAAGGAAAAGGCTCGGTTGTCCCCACTTGCTGTCACCAACATTGTGCTCTACTGCCACCACCAGAAAAGCCGAATCTGCCTCTGCAGTCCATCCTGGTGGACTGCAAAGTGGGAAGAGCAAGGCTGCTAACCACGCTTGAGGACTCGACAGAAACAGTTTGCAAGATCAGTCCAGCCCGAATTGAGACAGGCAGACATTGGACAGTTCTGGAGGCAGTGAACATGGTAACGGAAAACCTCAAGATCAGGGAAATAAACAGGACTGAAGTAAGAACAGGATGTCGCAAGAATCCGCAAGGCAGTCAAACAAGGCTCACAGGCAATGGATTAGGTGGGAAAACGCTCCCTGAAGATGTCTCAGCTGGAATGAAATATGGCACATGGCACCTCTTGGGATCAGCTTCATCTTCAGATCTCTATATGGCCTCCTGCCCTCTAATTCAAACATAGAGAAAATCAGATGACTCTTCATGTCCGCTCTGTCTGGGCAAACAAACAGTGGAACATGTCCTGAGTTCATCAAAGTAGCGCTGTTGCAGGAAATTTACATACAGAGACACATTCAGTACTCAAAGAGATTGCATGTGCGGTTCGCACAGCCAGAAAAAATGCTACACCACCAAAAGCTCCAGCAGCGAGTGTGGTGGGGGCATTACTGCTGACCTGTTTCAGACTAATGGTTGCTTCAAGGGAATACATGCAGTAAAGTCTCTAAACCAACTTGATAATTTTCTAACAAGAGAAAAAAGGAAAAAAAAGGTAGAAATGTATATGTATTTAGAAAGGTGTATCTCAAAATACACTGAATGCTACTTGTACATTCATACATAAGAAATGAGTGAACTGGTAGGGAGGGGAGGGGGGGGGGGGCATTTCTGAAAAGAAAAATTATGAACATGCTCAGCATTAGCAACTAGTCAAATTCTAGCTACAAAAAAGGAAATGATAAAGAATTAAACTGTTGTCCCAACAGAGAGGGAGAGAGAGAGAGAGAGAGAGAGAGAGAGAGAGAGAGAGAGAGAGAGCGAGGGTTGAAAATAAAAAGAAAAAAAATGTGTTCTTTGTTTACAATCAAACCACAAATTGTTTCAATTAAACCACACAATGAGACTTAAATTAAAAAAAAAAAACACATCCAATAAAAAGTCCAAACATGACCTTTCTGAAACTGGCAAAGACATAAATATGTATCCATTTTTCACAGTAAAATCACAGCCAGTCATTACCATCCATCGTGTCATTTAAAATTCATGAACATGAGAGATACTGTGAAGGCTTCATAATCACATATCACAGAACTATGTCAAAATAATAAATAACATTTTTGAAATAAGCAATTGTGGTCCACACATTTCTCTAAAAAACTGTGAAAAAAAATCGCCATTTCTACATCACATGTTTATGACAAGATCACAACTTGCTAATGATTTGAACTAGATAAAACAAAAATATTTACAAAATATACTTGATATGTTTCTTTATAAATCAGCCAGAAATTATACATTGAAATTTCAGTCAGGGGATGGGGGTTGTCGGTATAACTATAGAATAACAAATACAAGCTAGTATGCATGCATGTTTCTGTGGCCAAGCATCCGTGTGGGAATTAATGTGAATTTGCATGCAAACAGAATTGTACATGTGTGTGTGTGTGTGTGTGTGTGTGTGTGTGTGTGTTGTGTGTGTGTGTGTGTGTGTGTGTGTGTGTGTCTGTGTCTGTGTCTGTGTGTGTGGTGTGTGTGTGTGTGTCCATGAAAGTACACCTGTACTGTGGCATCAAGGGAGAAGTCGTATCTTCACCAGAGCACAAGTGTGTTACTTCACACAATGATCAGAGCAGCTATATTTCTGTCAAAGCTCTGAGCAGCACACAAATCATTACATAACAAAAAAAAATTTGTCTGTGTTCACAATTTAAATGTGTGACAGAAGAGCCATCCCTCCCTCCTTCACACATCAGCCTGTACCAACAGACCACTGAACACTGTCCACCATCCATCATTGTATGTGTATTCCTCATCTCCATAGGTTCTAAGCCACGCCCTCTGTCCAGCGGTCATCTTCACGACAGTGTGCCTGTTGACCATCTGTACTCACAAGACCAAACATATCCTTTCATCACATCATCTACAACAATGGCCAGTCTGGATTTTTTCTCTGTACTAGCTTTGTTAGGACTGGAGTTGGCCAGGAAGCAGTACGTCCCTGCCGCTGGAGCAGTGAACAGACCTGTCTTTCCATCATAACCACCCCCCACGTTGCACATAATATGGTCACAGATCAGGGTCTGCACCTTGTTGGTGGTCACTTCCTTGAGCAGCAATGCATGGAATGCCACTTGAGTGCTGGCCTTCACTGGAAGCAAGATGACAGATAAAGGAATGAATACATAGAATAAAGTTGGTTACACTCACTCCTATGTACAATGTACACACACACACACACACACACACACACACACACACACACACACACACACACATTCAACATAAATAAGGCTTACGATCAACTGTGGCATTTACAGCTATTGAACAAACTTAAAAACATTGGCTTGACAGGAAATATATACAACTATGTCAGATGTTTTCTAAAGGATAGGGTAATAAGAACAAGGGTAGGAAAAACATATTCCACAAGTGGAACACTTTCAATGGGAATCCCTCAAGGTCAGTATTAGCACCACTTCTCTTCTCGTTATTAATGCATGATCTGCCAAACAAATTATCCAAAAAAGTTGTTCTTGTCCAGTATGCAGATGATATATGCATGTGGATGGATGTAATGTTAAAAAAGAAAACTTCACAGTGAGATATAAAATTCGTCAAAAAGATCTATCAAGGAGAACTAAACAAGATGATGGATTATATGAAACCAAATGGATTAAGTCTGTCAACCGAAAAAACAAATATGATTCTTTTTAACAGTGGATCTAACCCAGAAAGTATGCCTATTTTCACATTGGATGATACTCCTCTTAAGTACGTTACAGAGATCAAATTTCTAAGAGTTTATTTTACATCTAAATTAATATGGAACTTTCATATCGAATATTTATTAACAAAAGCAAGAAAAACATGAAACTTTCTGAAAATTATTTCTAAAGAAAAGTGGGGGCAAGATCCAGCTACATTGATTACTCTATGTAAATCTTTAATGAGATCAAAAATAAACTTATGCCCAAGAAATATTCTTTAACGCGCCTAAACATCTATTACAAAAACTGCAAAGTATTGAATGTAAGGCACTGAAATTAGCCCTTGAACTTCCTGTGCACCCATCATCGTCACGCACATATTATGAAGCTCAGGTACTTCCTCTAGATGAGATTTACGTGTTGTAAATTGGTCATTAAAAGTATAGCTAGAAAAAACACACATTTAGTCAGAAATCAAAATAAGATCAGATTTTGATTTTCCGAAAAGAGCAAAGTCTATAACTTTTCAAATAACTATAGCACTTATACATCAAAAATAATTTCAGATTCTGGGGTTTCTTAAGAAAAAGAAATTTTCTCTTCCAGACCACCTTTTTATCCTATTCCACCCTGGGAACTTAAAAAAAAAGCCCAATTTCAAATTGATAACACCAACATCAAAAAGATTAAAATATCAATATGCTAGCAAGTTATACTAAGTGTCATATTGACGAGAAATACTAACCAATTAAAATATACACAGATGGTTCATGTATTGGTAAGCAAACAGGTTGTGCATTCTTAATCCCTGACTTGTGGGTGGAGAAATCTTTTTACATTGGATGTAACATATCCATATTTACAGCTGAATTAACAGCAATACTCATGGCTTTGAATTACCTTTTCAAATTTCCCAAAACAATATTTCAAGTTCTGTTTTGTGTAGCTTCAAAATCAGTCCTTCAGACGATAAAGATTTTCATCTGCATACTAGGCCTGAAATGATCATTGAGATAAGCTGTTTGATCCACATGCTTATTGAAGGAGCACCCAATTATCCTTTTGTTGGATTCCTTCACACTGTTCCTTTTATTACAACGATAAAGTAGATAGGGCAGCTAAGCATGGAGCAAAACATGTCTGTGTGTTCTGAAGATCTTTAACTACCCTTATCGGTACATGAGCAGTGCAATTTAGTTAAAACATATATTTAGAAAGCTTTCAAGATAGAATGATAGTACATGACAATCAAAATCAGTTTGATATTTTTTATATAAAAATCATTCAACATAATTTTAGTTTAAAACAAAAATATACTTTCATTGATGTATAGGTGGAAACTTGATGCTTTTAAAACAAAATATGTTAAAAACATTTATGTAAAAAGAAAATAACACGTGATCATATTGTTACATGTCAGGATATGAAAAAAATAATTCCAGTGTTGAGGCAAAATAGTGCGCAGGCCATCTTTAAGTCACCAGCTCTAACATATGAGTTTTTTTTTTATTGCTGAGAGCGCACTCCATTGGGGAAGTATTTATTGGTTCCTTTTTTGTGTGTGGGGCGGGGATGGGGATATGTGTGTGGGGAGGGAAGATGGAATAATGTACAAAGCTCAAAAGTGACAAGGACTGAGAAAGGTTAAGTTTCTGTGCCTTTATGGTTGTTAATTAGTTTTGTTAAAATTTTAGCTTTTTTCCCTTTCAAACTTATTTGAAGAATGTAAGTGTTTTGTAATTAGCATTATTATTCATATAAGCACTCATATAACACACACATATGCACACAAACATACTCAAACACACCTGCATACACACACACGAGCACACGCACATACACACATACATGTGCGTGCACAAGCATAAGCACATACGCTCTTTCTTTCCCCTTCTCTCTCTTTCGGCACAATTTTTTTTTCATCTAACATCACGATAAGCGGAAAGACATAAAATGAATCACACACACACACACACACACACACACACATTCTCTCTCTCTCTCTCACTCTCTCTTTCTCCATTGCATTGTAACCATATCATGAAAATGTGTGCAGTATGTTGATGTTATTAATGCATTGTTGTATAAATATGACCCTTTACCAGTATATGTTGATATCCTAAATATAGGTATGTAACTCTCTCTCTCTCTCTCTCTCTCTCTCTCTCCCTCTCCCCTAATAGGCGAGTCACTTTCTATGTGCCTCTGTGTGTGTGTGTGTGCGCGCGCGCGCGTGCGTGCATGTGTGTGTGTGATCTTTTTTCCTTATTCTTCTGTATAGAAAATCTCTCTCTCTCTCTCTCTCTCTCTCTCTCTCTCTCTCTCTTTCTCTCTCTCTCTCTCTCTGCTCCTTTAATAACTAATAGGAGGGTCAGTTTCTATGTGCTTCTGTATGTGCGTGTGTGTGTGTGTGTGTGTGTGTGTGTGTGTGTGTGTGTGTGTGTGTGTGTGTGTGTGTGCATGTGTGTGTGATTTGTTTTTCTTTCATTCTTTTCTTAGTAATCAATTCATTTATTCCTGATTGTTGTTTCAATGTCCCTTTTTCTCTACGCTCATGTATTTGCCAATATTGAAGGAGGAAAAAGCTCATCCATGTTTTTATGTATATTTAAAGATAATTATGTTTGTTTGTATGGTTTAGGAGCTAGTCATGCTTAATTAGCTGCTTGTCACTCTTAGTCCATCGGCGGGGCAAGGGCCGTACGTTAAAAAGCATATATTTGTTAATCTGTTACCCTTGAAAATAAAGATCATCATCATCATCATCTCTCTCTCTCTAGGACATGAGCAACAGTTCATTGCAGAATTTAAAGACTGGCTTATTTGTTCTTTTAAACAGAATTGGCACTCAGTTGTGGAAAGTAAAGAAAAATATCGCTGGTTTTTTTCTCATTCAAAAAATGTGTTTCATTCTGAAGTTTCTCAATGTTATAACAGATGAATGGCACAGAATAAATTGCACAAGATTCAGGTTGAGAACTTTGAGGCTTTAATGCAAACAAAAGATGGTTTGAACGTGAAACATCCACAGAATCACCTTGTTCTGCATGCAGACACATTATTGACAAAGAACACGCTTACCGTTCCACTGCACTGCTTGTAATGAAGTGCTGACAAATGTTCATTTTTCCAGTTAGATATAGTGAAAAGACAAGATGTTGCTGTCATGTTATCATCAGATGATGAATTTGTAATCGAATCAGCTAGAAAATTCATATAGAAAGCATTGAAAGTTAGACAGATGAAAGATAGTCATATTTAAGATAATACATTATAAGAGATATATGAATGAATATTATCATTCATCACATGTAGAAGAGATCAGTGGGATACAATATCATCATCTGACTGAGCGGATGGTGGAGTTAATCATATTATTTCCTTTTTTTTGTTTGTTTGTTTTTTTTTTTTCAACCTTACTGTATTACTCCTGTGTGTGAGGACATACCAAAATATATTACTCCTGTGTGTGAGGACATACTGAAATGTTACGATTTTATTTGTTTTTGTTAATCTTTGATTTGATACACACTGGGAATAAATGTGTACTGTTTGTTTGCAAGGAAAGGAGGAGGTTAATGTTATTGTTCTGTAATCCCCTCCCCTCTTGTCAAAAGACCTCTTTGGTAAGCACAATCAAATGTCAAAGTGTCTGTCTGTCTGTCTGTCTGTCTGTCTCACACACACACTAAAATTGACGAGAATGGACGAACGTAGACTACCTACAAGGCCTATAGAATGCTTTTTGATTTGGATCTGCGTGATAAGAAAAACTGGGCTTCAAATATTTGTATAAACTATATATGTTTGGCTTTGGATATGTATGGCTGAATCAAGGCGCGGAAGGGATTAGCGAGTTTCTAAAAGCTTTCAGGGAAAGGTTAATTTGTTGCAGATGGCAAGACTGGAATTACCATATCAATAACAGTGACAGATTTAGTGTGTACAGAACCTTCTCTGCACTGTCCCTGATGTTAAAAACATATTTGTTAGTCAATTTAGACAGACATTTAACGTTTAGTTGGGTAAGATTTAGGCTTGGCATTTCCGAAATTGCAGTACATCATAATCGTTATAGAAAACACAGTGAAAACAACTTAATATGTCCACTTTGTCAAAAGAGAAAGAAAATGAGATGCATTTTGTTTTATGCTGTCCTGCTCTACATGACTTAAGAGCACAATACATACCGTTGAAATACTATAACACTCCAAGTCAGTTTAAATTAGTATTGCTCATGACGTGCTCACTTGAGAAAACAGTTAGAAATTTGTCAATCTATATTTATAAGGCTTTAAAACTACATTCTATTCTCATTTCTTAATATTACTGCTAAGTGTGTTATGGATGATGTCATTGTTTATGAATGCCAGATTGGACACATGTTTGTATCTATGCACCGCTATCATGAGGGGCAATGGCCTAATCATGATTAATTTTCCGTATCCGTATCTCTCTCTCTCTCACACACACACACACACACACACACACACACACACACACATTTACACACACACTCTGATGCTGATAAAATGACTGAACTACTAAAATTGATCAGAACTTTAAACCTAGCAATGAACGCTGCATTGGGACGGTGGGTTTTTTTTTTTTTGTTTTCTTGTTGTTGTTTTGTGGGGGTGGTTGGCTGGGTTTTTATTGAAAGTTCCTTTATGTGTTGAACAAGTTTCTTGGGAGCAGATGTTCTCATGCTGAGTTAGTAATGACCATTACATGAGGAACTCACTCGTTATGCCCTCATTTACTGATCAGCAGAGACCTGTTAAAAGAACTGAAGCAGTTACTCAAAATTAAAAAGCATGAAATACATGATTCACTTCTATAAACCATGGAAGTGCTGATGAAAGGAATTCTAAATATCTCTTATTGTTACTTTCTTTAGTGATTGGCTGCTCTCTGATTCAGTCTTATACTGACTTTTTGTTGATTTTTTTTTTTTTTTTATATATATATATACAAATGGCATGGTGTAGGCGTATCACAACAGGTACAAATCATAAACACAATTAAGTTCAAAATTATTGGTAAATAAAAACCGAAGCAACAGCAAAAATCTGACTGGAACAACTATCAAACTTTATACTACAGTGCAGAGTATTCACTGGGGCTAATTAACAAAGCAAATCATGAATCCTTGAGTGTGTGTGTGTGTGTGTGTGTGTGTGTGTGTGTGTGTGTGTGTGAAATACAGTCATTACAAATGTGGAGAAAGAGAGACAGAGATTGACAGACAGAGAGAGAGAGAGACAGACTGAGAGAGAGAGACAGAGAGAGGGCAATGTCACTCACACAAATCGTGATTCCAGAGCACTCAGTGCCTTCCTCCAGTTTTGAGAGGAAACCTGTGCCGACTGCACGTTCTGTTGAAGGGAGGCAACCTGGCTTTTGGAAGCTGTCATGTCTGCTTTCAGCTTGGAGTGGTCTCCCTCTAAATCTGACAGACTCTTCTGGGCCTTGGTCACATCTACTTTCAGGTCACCACAGTCAGTCTTCAGCTGACTGACATCGCTCTTCATGCTGGCAGCAACACCTTTTAAAGCTGTGACATCTGTCTCAACCGTGCTGACCTTGGAAACAACAGCACTGGGGTCAGATTTTAGCTGATGGCTGTCAGTCTGTTGACAGGAAACATCAGTCTGCAGGGAGATCACATCTTTCTGGAGTTTGGCCAGGTCTGCACAAGCCTTGTCTTTTTCTGCCTTTAGCACGGCCAGGTCCTGGTGAACTATGGCATTTTTATCTTTCAGGCCTGCCAGCTCGGTCTGCAAGGCAGAGGTCAGTTTGGCATTGGTGTCTTTCAGCGTGGCCATTTCTTTCTGCAGAGCGCGTTGCTCTGAAGATAGATTGCTGTTGCGGTCGTTCAGCAGGGTCACATGCTGTGAAAGCTGCGAGTTGAAGGACTGCAGCAAGGTGACCCGACCCGCCAAGTCTTCAAGCTTCTGGTAAAGATCATTCAAGTTCCGGGAGCCTGCCCACGCTGAGGATACATTTCCTTCATCGTCATGGCAGCCAAGTGATCCTGAGGCTTCCTTGCTCTGGGCTAGCCCTGAAGACTGGCTGGGTTCCACAATTTTCCCCATGAACAAGTGCAGGATGTTGATCATCTCTGATGCATTTTCTTCCATGTGGTGTCTGACCATTGGAGAGCTCTCGATGTCCCCCTTCAAGATTGTCTGAAGATCCCCCTGCAAGAACAGCGCAGCCCTGCGCTGGGATGCAATGCAGGGGCAGGTTGGGAAGATGACAGTTGTCGCTGAAGAAGTGTGTCCCGTGCGTGCCATGCTTCTGCCATGTGGGAGTAAATTCGCTCTACAGGCCATCAAAGACTTCTCTCAGACTGACAAAACAGGCATCACGAGCATCAGCACTATGGCGCAAAACAGTTCCATAGCGCACATTGATACTGTAATCCATGGCTTGTCTCTCCTGATTCAGCTTACGCTCTTCTTGCTCCAGTTTCTCTAAGGCATCTTCAACCATTTTAAGCTGCTCTTTGACCTGACGGCTTGTTGCTTTCTGAGCTGAGCTGGTTGTGTCTGAAGGGTCCTGAAGCGCTGTGACCTGACCTCCCTGGCAAAATTTGTCATGGGCACGTCGACACTGAGAGCAGAAGCTGTTCTGGCACTTGCCGCACTGGAATTCAGCTGACTGGTCTCCGTCACACAGGCTGCAGGGTTCTTGTTGGGGATCTTCTTTGCTGTAGGTGTCAAGGTAAAAGTTGGTCTGCACACACACACACACACACACACACACACACACACACACACACACTGAATGACTGAAACCACCATCTATTGTCAGATTAACTCATGGTTGTACTGAATCTCACGCACACACGCACGCATGCATGCGCACACACACCCATGCGCACACACACACACACACACACACACACACAGAGTAACAACAACAATCACAACAACAATATTAATAATAAAAATGAATTATTAAGAATGTAGATTTTACCTTCAGAACCACTCGTTATAGACAGACATTCATATAAAGAATGCAAAGATTCACTCTCTCTCTCAAACACACACACACATACACACACACACACACACACACACGCACGCACGCACGCACGCATGCACACACACACACACACACTCACACCTGTGTTGTCAGTTTCAACATATTAGGAATTCTGCATTTTGTAACACATATGATTCCAATCCCATCATACAAGAACAAAAAAGATGTAAAGGGTTTTTTTTTTCACACTAAATATTGGGGCAGTGCAGGTGAAGATGCCTGGCCATGACCAAGTATTGTTATAACTGAAATTGGAGGCCTGTAACACTTTAAGAGTTTGTTCACTGCCAGTATTTTTACTGAATACCACCTTAATCTTCCTCATGTATTTTTTCAGTTGATGCATTGTGCTGAAAGTGATCAAATCAAGATGTGGAGCCACAGTCTTTTGTCATAGTTAAAGTATTCTTTCCACAAATGGAATCGGATTCACAAATTATACACCTCTATCTTTCTTGCACTCTACTGAGAACATCACTGAAAATCTCTGCTGATTTTGCATCATAACATGTTGGTTTCTTCACCAGTTTTATTGATTGATGGATGATCACAACTGAATGAAACTCTGACAAAATGAATTCTTCACCTACTGCATAATTTGGATTTAATGT
The DNA here is from genome assembly GCA_016801955.1 of Conus betulinus. Classification (NCBI taxonomy): domain Eukaryota; kingdom Metazoa; phylum Mollusca; class Gastropoda; order Neogastropoda; family Conidae; genus Conus; species Conus betulinus. The sequence continues at coordinate 10,839 of JADBJO010028111.1, forward strand.
CAAGCTCTCAGCTGAGTACCACCTTAACAATTATAACCAACTATGTGCATGATGTCATGAAACTTCACTCCTACTCACGTGTGTGTGTGTGTGTGTGTGTGTGTGTGTGTGTGTGTGTGTGTGTGTGTGTGTGTGATATTTCATGTCCAGACTTCTGAGGCTCACCATTGGTTAAAATTTTATCTGTATACCACCATTTTCAAATCCACAATTAAAAAAGTCACATTTCTATTTTGAGGATAATGTCTACAATGTCTGCACACAACACCAGTGTGCAGTCTGCATGTTTGACTTTGTTGATGTCTTCTGGTGTGATCTCCATCCCACCAGTAACACCCAATGGCCTACACTTCTACACAGACTGGAATGTAATTTAGGGTGCGTGCCAGTAGCTTTTGTTTGTCTCTTTGCTTTGTTTTATGCAGGAAATGGAGGGGGGTGAACTCTGCACAGACGCTGTCTTTGACAAGGAATTCTTCTCTACCATAACTGTCTCTGGGATTTAGGGTGCCTGCAAGCAGCTCTTCTTTGTTTGTTTGTTTGTTTTTGATTATGCAGGAGACAGAGAGGGATAAACTCTGTACAGATGTTAATTCTGAAGAGGAATTCTTCTCTACCCTGACAGTCTCTGAAGGGGACTGAAGCCAGGACACTCAGATCAACACTTTATCATAGGGCCAACTACGCCCGGATAGGTATGTCTGAAAATCGTGATCACACCAGCTGCGTTTTTTTTTTTTTTCTCTTCATTACAATCAAGTCATAGTGAACACTTATGATAATGCAAAAGCACTACAGGAATTTCTTGAGCCAGCCAAGCTTTTGAATCCCTCTGACATGTCTGGTCAACTGAAGCCTTCAACAATCAAGATCTATCCATTCAAAAGCAACATTCGCCACACACTTGTAGGGATCTGGATCTCAGGAGATCGTTGAAAAAATCTGCCACAAAACTTGAAATGCTCATGAACTGTTAACAAAGCACAATCTTAATAGAGTCCTGGACAAACACCTTCAGCATTAATTTCTGGACAAGAACTTCCAGAACAGTCATCACTGCTGGCATTTACCATAGACATTGTCACATGATGCTCTTCAAGAAGTTGTTGACTGGGTTCCAGATGGTAAAAAGAGCAAAGAGAAAACAGAAATAAAACAAAACAAAATGATGTGGAGTACAACAGTTTGAAAAGTATTCAAAAGTATTTTATACATATGCACACACACTCATGTACACTCACCACACACGCATACATTGATAATAATGACATAACCAATGTTAGGTAGGTACTCAAGGTCTGACCAGCACATCTGGGCTAATGCATAGGTAAAACATCTGCTAAGTCGTAGCCATGAGACCCTCTTCTTAAATTCTCTCATTTCTATTATTAATTCATTTATCCATCAGCTTTAAATCATATGCAGTGTGGTCTCGAAACCTGGCGGTTAGGTGTAGCGAATATGACAAGTCCGCATGCAGTGACGCCTCCTTGATGAAACTGTAACTGAAACTTACCATCCAAGAATAACAAAAGTAAAACTATGCCTAGGTATAATACACATGTCATGCTTTAAGTAAAGGCTGGAAAAAATATTCATGTAAATATACAAACGGAGGATTATACTTGTCTGCTTACCTAACTTGACAATTACTTAAATGAGCTTAACATCAAATGAATGTGCAAATCTGAATATTTTATTTCATAGTAATATTCATCATCTACATGAAATATGTGAGCAGTTATGAACATGAATGGAAAAAAAAACGTGGGGGGGGGGGGGGGGCGCGGGGGGGGGGGGGGGGGGGGGGGGATGTTTTGAAAACATAGGCATTTTACAGCGAAGAGTTGGACAATATATAGAATAATGCATTTACAGCAACGGACAATATACTCTCAGTAAAAGGCAGGTTAACTGATCTCACAGAAGACCAGAACAGCTCACTTGGGGGCTGTCTGGGGCCAGAGTAGCTCAGTTGGTAGAGCGTTAGAGTTGTGACCCTGCTGATGCTGGGACTGCTGGTTTAATTTTCTGCAGAGCTATCTGGCTGTGGGGGGATTTTTCCCTCAAAGTTAACATTGGCTCTGACATACCACAAACCTCTTTGAATCAGGATATAGACCACTCTACTTTGTGCGAACCATGCATTACATTTTAAATCGCATCACTGTCCTTTGGAAGAGTGACTGAACCCCACAGGCTGATGGTATGGATGGCACATACACACAGATAGCATGCATCCTGTATGATTATCATTGTCTACATCAAGACCAATGAGCGCAAGGCAGGATGACATCCCAAACTGGAAGAAAAAGAAGAAGAAGAAGAAACTGAATAGCCCCATGGTTTAACTTGGCATCAAGCTGGCATGAATAAAGAGTGCTTTCGCTTCCTCACTCTCCAGATTTAAGGCCAGTTCATTCACTAGCCAGCAAACAAATTGTGTCTGGCTAGTCAGATGTTTAGTGGTTCTTGTTAACACATTTTGTACATTAAAACCTCATCAATTTCATCAAAGATGATACAGATGTATGAGTATTAAAAACAACTATCAAAGCCGTAACTGGAAATGTAAAATACCCAAAGTTTGTATTTGAAAATAGAGGATTTCTTCTTCCTTTTTACATGATGAGAGATATTATAATAATATCTACTAACACTTGCACTCTTCACAAACTCCTGAAATAATATATGATTCATAACCACCAAAGGAACAAGAATGTACAATCAAACAAATCTGTATCTAAATGAACAACAAATAATCAAATAAAATGAAATTCATTAAAAAAAAAAAACAAGAGAGAGAGAGAGAATGGAAAACACAACAAACAAACAAACAAAAACCAGGAGACAGCCATTTCCAGTTGATATGGGGGGGGACTCAACCTATGCCCTGCTTGGCAGCCTACAATGTGAACAGCCTACCTGGAAGGCAGTCACACCACCACCTGCTGGTACTGGGATCACATGACGACAGGTGGGACACGTCAGTCTCGGGGCCGACTTCCCACCTTCCTCTTCAGTGTCCTGCACAAGGGGGTTAAAAGTCTGAAGCCAACACAGACAGACAGACGGTATTTTTGCATTACTAATGAACACAGAATGATTTCTTCAAAACCAAACTATTATCCTTAAATTGATGAGTTATAGTCATGGCACCAAAAAGAAAGGGTGGGAGGTAGGGAAGCCAGGAGAGGAAGAAGGTTATTTCAGCAGTATACATGTTAGGTTCTTTATTCCCCCTACCCCCATTCCCAACCCACTCCCCTTTTCCCCTTGCACTGCAGCGAACAGCAAGTGATGATTCCTGATATTTATTTCCATCACATCAAAAAAATTCTCTGTTATACATCCCAGTCACACACAGTGACATTGAAACACCTGACTGAGTGTAAACTCAGCACATGTTCCTTCATGTGAGCATTAGGTTCCTTCACTTGCGCAGCAAGCATGCATAGTACTACACAATCATTAGGTTCCTTCACTTGAGCAGCAACCATGCATAGTACTACACAATCATTAGGTTCCTTTACTTGAGCAGCAACCATCCATAGTACTACACAATCATTAGGTTCCTTCACTTGAGCAGCAAGCATGCATAGTACTGCACAATCATTAGGTTCCTTTACTTGTGCAGCAAGCATGCATAGTACTGCACAATCATTAGGTTCCTTTACTTGAGCAGCAACCATGCATAGTACTGCACAATCATTAGGTTCCTTTACTTGTGCAGCAACCATCCATAGTACTACACAATCATTAGGTTCCTTTACTTGAGCAGCACCATCCATCCATAGCACTGCACAATCATTAGGTTCCTTCACTTGAGCAGCAAGCATGCATAGTACTGCACAATCATTAGGTTCCTTTACTTGTGCAGCAAGCATGCATAGTACTGCACAATCATTAGGTTCCTTTATTTGCGCAGCAAGCATGCATAGTACTGCACAATCATTAGGTTCCTTCATGTGAGCAGCAAGCATACATAGTACTGCACAATCATTAGGTTCCTTTACTTGTGCAGCAAGCATGCATAGTACTGCACAATCATTAGGTTCCTTTACTTGAGCAGCAAGCATGCATAGTACTGCACAATCATTAGGTTCCTTCACTTGAGCAGCAAGCATGCATAGTACTGCACACATCATTATGTATAGCAGTAGTACTGCATGGTCATGATGCATAGGGTTGCACAATCATGATGCACAGGGTTGCACAATCATGATGCACATTGCTGCACAATCATGTTACATAACACTGCACAATCATGTTGTATAGCACTGCACAACATGTTAAATAACACTGCACAATCATGATGCTTAGCACTGCACACTCATGTTACACAACAATGCACAATCATGATGCACAGTGATGCACAATCATGTTACATAACACTGCACAATCATGTTACATAACATTGCACAATCATGATGCACAGTGCTGCACAATCATGTTACAGACCACTGCACAACCATGATACATATCACTACACAATCATGTTACATAACACTGCACAATCATGTTACATAACACTGCACAATCATGTTACATAACACTGCAAATCATGTTGCATAGCACTGCACAATCATGGTGCATAGCACTGAACAATCATGTTACATAACACTGCACAATCATGTTGCATAGCACTGCACAATCATGTTACATAGCACTGCACAATCATGTTGCATAGCACTGCACAATCATGTTACATAGCACTGCACAATCATGTTGCATAGCACTGCACAATCATGTTACATAGCACTGTAAATCATGTTACATAGCACTGCACATCATGGTGCATAGCACTGCACAATCATGTTGCATAGCACTGCATCATCATGTTACATAACACTGCAAATCATGTTACATAACACTGCACAATCATGGTGCATAGTGCTGCAAAATCATGTTACATAGTACAGCACAATCATGATGCATAGTGCTGAACATCATGATGCATAGTGCTGAACAATCATGATGCATAGTGCTGAACAATAATGATGCATAGTGCTGAACAATAATGATGTATAGTGCTGAACAATAATCATGCATAGTGCTGAACAATAATCATGCATAGTGCTGAACAATAATCATGCATAGTGCTGCATAGTGCTGAACAATAATCATGCATAGTGCTGAGCAATAATCATGCATAGCGATTCAGTTTAAAAAAAAAAAAAAAGAACAAACAAAAATTCAAGCCCTCATAGGTTGAGCACATAAATGTTATGTGCGTGTTTACCACTTTCAACAGATATGCTATACATTATAAGCAAAAGAGTTTATTCACAGAAGGTTGCCTTACCCTTTATAATTAGGATCTGAAGGAATGAATCAATACTCAGCTATAATGAATGATTTTTTTTTTTTTTATGTAAAAAGTCCTGGGTTGTTTTCTTTTTCTTCTTTTTTTTCTCAGATCTTTTCTACCTTCATCATGTCACTTTTCACTACACACTCGACGATGCGAGTTCCCCATGAACCATACAGTTTAAACAGGCTTCACTACCTGAGTGAACTCAACTGTGTTTATCCCTGTGTACATGATGCAGATCGCACAAGACCAGTAATCACCAAAAAGTCCTTCTGAGTTTATTCTTACAATAACAATGCAGGTTGCAAAACCCATACCCATGCTGCCATGACTGATTACCAATCTTTAAAGTACGAGTTCTCACGAGCCCCATCTGCTAAGAACTTCTAAGTTCTCTTTTGTTGAACAGAAACAAAAATCAGCTGACAGGTAGCTGAGTGTTTGACAAATACTCAACATTTCTTAGAGAATCTTCAATAGTTCAAGTGATACTGATAAAATGTTTTTATTGTGTCTCTGGGCTGGGGACATCCCAAGAAGCACCTGTTGCAAAGCTTAAAATGAAGAGTGTCTTCTTTACTCCAGCTGTGGTACAGTAACTGGTGTTGCAGGCTGCAAGCTGAAGCTGTAGGTTTGAATCTCATCAGAGCTATTTATTTGTGAGATTTTTCTGCCCCAGCCAATGCTACCTAGATTTGTGTGTACTATGGACTAACATACAAAACTCAAAACTACGCACTTGAGAATCATTCTCTAAGTGCATTGTTTTCTGACAGTGTTGTTCACATTTCCAGACCAACATTCACATGTGCCTGCATCTCTCAGGTCTAGTTGTCAGTGGAAATATATATAATGAAACGAAACATACAGAACAGCTCTGTCATGTGGTTTTGGATCAGAATTCAACTCCACAATATCTTACTTTATCTTTAATTACTGATGACCATTAAAAAAAAAAAAAAAGTCTCTCAGAGTCTCTGGCCCTTCATGCCCTGCTCTCATTGTGAAACTACGGCGAGGCGACGTCATTGAGTGGTAGTCTTGAACATACTGGCTTTACTTTGTGAGACAACAAACAACCGAAATTGACACAAAGAGGCGGGAGGGTGGTGGTGGTGGTGGTGTGTGTGTGTGGGGTGGGGGGGGTAGGGGGGGGGGGGGGGGGGGGGTAGGGTCTTTTAAACAACACGAATCCGGATAACGTACGTGACCTTATAAAGCAAGCAGAAAGACTGAAAGTATATGCTTTTCAATAGTACGTTATATATAATATGACTGAGTTTAAAAAAAAAGAAAAAAAAAAAAAAAAAAACATTCGTGGAACGGGCAGGAAGTGTACTTTTGTTCCGTATGAAACAAAACCCCTGAAATAGTCCGCCTCCGTTTCTCTTGTCACCAATCCTTTCAAACAGGGGAGACAGAATGTATGGAAACACGGCAGTATTTTGGCCTGACGTCCACGGTACGGTTCAAGGCATATGCTGCAGTTCAATCGGCTGTCCACGTCCAGATCCATCCCACCAGTCGCCATTTTCCAAGCTTGCGAGCGGTTTCGGTTTCGGTTCCTTTTCTTCTTCAGTGTTAAGGGCCCACAATCAAGAGAGAGAGAGAGGGGGGAGAGAGAGAGATGATGATGATGATGATGATGATGATGATGATGATCTTTATTTCCAGGGTAACAGAAAGCAAACACATGCTTTTTTTTTCATCCGGCCCTTGCCCCGTTAAGGGACTAAGTATGACTAGCGACTAAGACTTACAAACAATGCGCATAGAGTCAAGAATAAAACATTCTCTCTTTCCTTGAAACTTCTTTTTTAAAAAAAGCATTTATCTAAATCATCATAAACTAAACCCGGGTATAAATAAAACTTTCTGCTTTACCTGGCCAGGTGATCTTAAACTATTCACGACTCACTGTCTTTCCTTTTCTTCTCTTTTTTTTTTTTTCACTGTCTCTTTCACAAGCTCCAGTCACAACACAACAGCTGGCACTGGTCAGGTTGGACCGCTGGCACTGGTCGGGTTGGACCGCTGGCACTGGTCAGGTTGGACCGCTGGCTCTGGTCAGGTTACTGGCGTTGGCCTATGGTTCTGCCTGATGGAAGTGGCGCTGCCAGGTATGAGGTCGAACCCCTGTTCAAATTAAATAGTGACTACTGTGCGAAGCACTGCAGAGCATCAGTAGGCGCGGTAGTGTATTGATATCGCAACATAGGAAGTTCTGCCCATCAATGGACTGCGATTACTACCAGTCCCTTTTGTCGTGTTACCAGATGCCTGCCTACTTCTTCAACTTACTAACAAACAGACATTGACCTGTTCTCCTTTCTTCCTTCCTGCACTAACACCTTGCACTCTCTTGCTCTCTTCTGGTCTGCTCTATCAAATGGACATAGTTGCTTTTTTTCTTTCTTTCTTTTTTTTTTTTTTTTTTTTTTTTTTTTCATCAAGTAGCAACTCTCCCTCTCAACATCTCTCCTTAGTCCTTCCTCTGCAGACTCTATTAGGTGCTATTGCTTCAACTCGGCTCTCTTCACTCCTCCTCTCATCTCTCTCTCCTCTTTTCTTTCGTGCAGAGCCTACTCAGAGAACCTCCCTCTCTCTCTCTCTCTCTCCTCTTTTTTTTTTTTTTTTTTTTCCGCTCTCACTCACATAGCTTTCTTATTCTCTTCCCACCTGTCAAAAGGGAAGGAATAAGAAACTATGTGAGTGAGAGTATTTTCCCACCTTGTGCCGAGGTTACCTCCCCTCTAATTTCATTGGACATGCAAAAAAAAAAAAATAATCAAAGTCTTCCGTAACATCTACCGGCCTTGCTCTCTGTGGTGGTCAGTGGGTCATTTAATTAATTAACTTAGTTTCACCCCCCCACACACTACCTCCCCCTTTCCTACTTTAACCAGGGCGACGACGTCTGACTTAACTGTGGGCACTGGTCTTGTAAATAAGCTGTATCAGTCTGACCTAGACGCAGAGATCCGTTTGGCCAGACCTATTGAGAAGTTGGTCAAGCCACTCAGTCTGTCTGCAGGACAGTGCCGTCTCCGTGAAGGACTAAAAAGACAGCCACCTCGCCGTGCCTAATTGGCTGGCGCGACACATGAAGTCGTCTGCCTGGAAACCAGGATGTTTGAGTTTGGGACTTATGTCCAATTTGAACTGGCTGGCGACTGGCCACGATTACAGCATTTTTTTTTTCTTTGTCCGTGACAGTCATGCACAAATTTATGTGGGATGAGAAGTGAGCAGATATACATACCAGTATTTTGTGAGTGGAGAAATTCACATCAAAATTGGTCTTGCGATTGATTTACTTCACGTTAACGTGAATGATGCTTTGAAGGTTTTTAACGATTGTATCAGAGAGAGTGCTGAATCCATGAAAAAACGAACATCATTTAATAAAAATGGAACTTCAGGTAAATGGTTCGATTTAGAATGTAAACTTTGTAAAAGAAACACTAGAAGATTGTTGTGGGTATTTCGTCGTGCAGTGAAATCTCAAGAGAAGTAGATTCAGTAACTATAAAAAAAAAAAAAAAAAAAAAAAAAAATGAATATGTTATTGCAAGACGTGAGTACAAAATTTATTAAAGCGGAAGAGAAAACAGCTCAACCAAGCATTGTTAGACAAACTTATATTGTCAGTGAAAATTCATATAGAATTTTGGGACGTTGTCCGTATTGCATCTTTCGAACGAAAACAGCCTAGAAACAACGTATCTATTGATTCCTGGTTTCAACATTTTAAAGTATTGCTGGATACAGATACTGACAATAGGGTAAATGAGGATTCAGTAGAGAATGAAACAGAAGGCTACATGAATCATCCAGTTTCTAAAGAAGAAATTCAGCTAGAGGAATTTCTTTGAGCGATGTTGGCGGTGAAGTATTTGGTATAGTGATAAATAACATGTTGCAAGAATGGGTGGAAGAAAACATCACAGGTGAGTGTCAAACCGGATTTAAGAAAGGATACTCCACAGTCGACCACACATGTTTTCTTCACTAGCTCTCATTCAGAAATAGTTTTGTTACAACCAAAAATTTTGTGTTGCATTTATTGATTTCGAGAAAGCATTTGGCATGATTAATCGAAATGTTCTCTGGCCAGTTCTCTTTAAAAATGGCAAGAATGGTAAATTATTTAAATACATTAAGAGCATGTACAATGATGTTAAAGCTAGAGTACCTGTACTCTGACAACAGTAGAAAGAAAGGCCGTTATCTCCTGACACTCCAGGGGGCTGGCCCACTCCCGGTTCATGACTCCGGATGTCCCTCTGCTGCCCCCTTTTTTTCCCATCTTGGGATGAGCCATGGCTGGGATTCGAACCCATGATCCTCTGGACATGCT
>JADBJO010028112.1:0-2500 GCA_016801955.1 Conus betulinus
TATTCACTTTCGATTAGAAAAAAATGTGCCATGACCCCTAGAGTAGCTAACATATAAAAAGACACCTGATTGTAAACGTAAAACACACGCTCACGCCCCCCCCCCCCCCCTACCCCCCCCCCCCCACACCACACACACACCATACACCACGCGGCGGCGCTAGCAGCGCTCCTCCCGCGGGCTGTGGCCTTTCGCCACTCCACTGACCACTTTCTTGCGCGCCCCCAATATCAGTCGATTGAGCGCATACCACGTACGCACGCACCACGACACCCACACCACAACACTACAACACACACACACAACCCACATACTCAACACACCACACCACTACACACAACTCCACGTACCACACACACACACCACACACACACACACACGCACACACAACACACACACATACACACAACGCACACTGTCATCTACCATTATGTACTCTACGCGCGAGCTCGCTGCACACACCACACCAAACACACACGAGCTGCGTGCGCACACCATCTTAACTTACACTTTTGATGTTGAGCGTCCACAGGATTCGAACGCCTCAGGGCCTGTTTGGTCTCACCAGCACAGCGTGCACATCGGGGCCCATTTCCACCAGCCTGAATACCACTGTTTCATCCTCCAAAGTGTTACCAACGGCGTCCGTGGGGGGGGGGGGGGGGGGGGGGGGGGGGATACGTGGATGGAGAAAGGGAGGGGCGCCGCAGCCTGCCTCGCCTCATCAAAGTGTTCAACTGCTACGCTGCCCCGTTTTGTGCTTTGTTCGTCTCTTTGCTGCAGCAATAGAGGAGTATTGGGGGCGCACGAAAACTAGTGGCCCCCAAGGCTAACAATTTCTTCTCCATCATTATAGGACGGGCAGACTTGGCAAAGAATTATACTGAACTAACAACAACACACCGTCGAGCGGGGGGGGGGGGGGGGGGCAACAAGTGGTTTCCAAATCACATCGAAGACACAAGTACACAAGTCCCATAAATTTACGAAAACAAGAAATTCACCGATCCAGACGACAAAAATGTATACATACTGAAAAACACCAAAAACTACAACATCATCTAGCGACTAAAGCACAAACAAAACTTATAAGAAGAGAACCAGTGCATAACAACAAAAATTGCACCGCTCTTCTGAAGGAAAATCTACTCTCACAATTGCCCTGCTCGTTTATGCCTTCGTCGTCCGATGGATCGGCTGCGCTCATAAGGGACAACGCTTATCTCGCAGTCATTTAAGCACCCGAGGGGACAAGTGTGTGTGTTGTGGGGCGACCCGCCGCCAGAGGGGGGGTGGGACGTAGTGTACCCAAAAGGCAGAATGCCGACTCTTTCCTTTCCCTCCACAGAAGCACCCATGGCGCCAGCTAAGCGCGCGTAAGCCAAGAGGAAGAACCCTTCTTTTTTCGTCTTCACCACTTTGCAGTTTAGGAACACACAAGCCATCATTATTCATGACGAATCGTGTCGTAGAGATCTGATTTTCCGCCCTATTTTGTTCACCACTCCCTCGTCCGCGTGGGTATCGGGGGGGGAGTCTCACTGCTTCCATTACCCGAGCGGGGGGTGGGGGGAGGCATTGGCGGGGGGGGGGGGGGGGTGGTGGTGGATCTAAGTGGGGGAAAGAGGGTAGATGGTACTATCCCCCCCCACCCCAACCCCTCCACCGAACCTCATTTCGGGTGGGGGTGGGCGGTGGTGTCCCCACCCTCATGCACCACGCCACCCTCCCGCCCACACTCCTCCCACCCCACTGTTTATTTGCCTCATCCCTTGATTGCTTGAGTGCTCCTACACTGTGTGTTGTGTGTGTGTGTGTGTGTGGTAGGGTGTTGTGTGTGTGTGTATGTGATGTGTGTGCGCGCGCACGCGCGCGCGGTTGTGAGTGTGCAGGCGGATGTGTGTGTTTGTGTAGTGTGTGTGTTGTGTGTGTGTGTATGTGGTGTGGACACTGTCTGTCTGTATGTCTATGTCTGGGTGTAGAGAGAGAGAGAGAAGAGGGAGAGAGAGGGAGAGAGAGGGAGAGACTGAGATGATGAGAGAGAGAGAGGGAGACCGGACCCCCCAGGGAGAGGAGGAGAGAGACGCGGCGAAACGTCAACGAACGAACGAAACGACGAAACGGAAATGAAAACCGAACGAACGAAAATGATCTGTGATGAGGAAGTGACTAAGCCTAAAGTCAGTGACTTGGCACCCCAGAGACGAGAGGAGAGAGAGAGGAGAGAGACGGGGAAGAGAGAGAGAAGAGAGGAGAGAGAGCGAGAGAGAGAGGAGATGGAGAGAGAGAGCGAGAGAGAGAGAGGAGATGAGAGAGAGAGAGGGAACAACTCTGTGCGGAGACACACTCGTGAATGTCCTTCGCCACAGTGCTGCGATAATAAACAAACGAACAAAAAAAATCTCTCGCGGTTCATTCCGTTGGCGAATGATGTTCATAAAAATCACAAGTAGCTCACATACTTATTCGCAAATACCGCACACAACACAAACACACACAC
>JADBJO010028112.1:7500-10000 GCA_016801955.1 Conus betulinus
GTGAGGGCTGGGATAGTGGCGGAGGAGGGCCGTCCTCTTTCGTACAAAGGGCATCTTTTAGATAGCAGTGGATTCCCGTATTACTATGCTGTAATTTATTTATTTTTTTTTTTTATTCATGTCGCCCATTGATTGGTGGATCAAAGATTTACCATAGCTGCGGTTTACCTCACTGTGGAAATTCAACAAATCTCTCTCTCTGTGTGTGTGTGTGTGTGTGTGTGTGTGTGTGTGTGTGTGTGTGTGTGTGTGTGTGTGTGTGTGTGTGTGTGTGTGTGTGAGAGAGAGAGAGAGAGAGAGAGAGAGGAGAGAGAGAGAGAGAGAGAGAGAGAGAGAGGTAAACATTGAGAGAGAAGTAAAAAAAAAAAAAAAGAAAAGAAATTCCGAGGATAAAACCAAGCATCTATAGATTTGTTTTTCTACATTCAGTCCTCGCCCCATACAGGGAATACAGTACTGAAAGGAACAGAACACAAAAAAAATGTGAAAGCAAACACGAAGAGAGAAAGAGAGAGGAGAGAGAGAGGGGGGAGGAGAGAGAGAGAGAGAGAGAGAGAGAGCGAGAGAGAGAGGAGGAAGGGAGAATGGGTTGAGTGGGTGGGGAGGGTGTGTGTGCTGGGGATTCACTCGTCGGGACTAATGAGTTCTTTTTGAGGAGCTTCTAATTGGAACTGGACCCTACCTGTATTGAGCGAAATAGAGCAAGAGGCTCTCCTCCCTTCAGTTCTACGGATTTCCCATTGGCAGCAGGGGGCGGAGAGGGGGGACGGGGTTGGGGAGGGAGGGAGGGGGGGGTGGGGGGGGTGATGCGAAACGTCCGGTAAGTAAGAGGTCCAGTCGTGACATATGCGCTCCAGACCTCTGGAGATGACTCCACGAAGCGTTGTGTTGGTGTGACAGGTCGGATGCCGCCAGCAGCGCCCAGTGTCAACAGTGCTTAAACCACTGCTAAAGGCGACACCGCCAAGCGGACCGTCAGGGGAGACGTTTCGACGATTCGGGTTCGAGTCTTTTTTCTGTTGTTTCTTCTTCGGGCTTTGCCTGTGTGTGTATGTGTGTGAAAGAGAGAGAGAGAGAGAGAGAGAGAGAGAGAGAGAGAGAGAGAGAGAGAGAGAGGCAGACAGAGAAACAAACAGACAGACAGACAGACAGACAAGTATTGGACGCACGCTGACATGCCAACAGACAAGTCCATACATTTTCACGAAATGTTTTTTTTTTTTTTTTTTTTTTTTTTTTCAGCTTTTGCATTGTCTGTTATCATTTTCCATGCCTGAGCTGCTTTGTCCGAAGCACCATAGCTTGCTTTGTCCGAAGCACCATAGCTGCTTTGTCCGGGAGCACCATAGCCGCTTTCTTCTAAGTACCAAAAAGCTTTTGTTCCACGTACCAGATCTGCTTTGTTCCATGTGCTAGAATGGCTTTGCTCTAAGCGCCAGAATGCCTTTGTTTCAATTACCAGATCTGCTCCGTTCTACGTGCTAGAATGCCTTTGTTCCAAGTACCGGAACTGCTTTGTTCTAAGTACTAAAGTGGTACCACAATACCTTTGTTCCGAGTATCAGATCTGCCTTGTTTACGTGCTGCAGAGGTTTTGTTGAAGGTACAAGAATGCCTTTGTTCGAAGTACCGGAACTACTTTGCCTTGTTTACGTGCTGCAGAGGTTTTGTTGAAGGTACAAGAATACCTTTGTTCCAAGTACCAAGCTGCTTTCTTCCACGTGCTAGAATGACTTTGTTCTAAGTACCAGAAGGCCTTTGTTGCAAATAAGAGAGCTGCGTTGTTCCAGTGCTAACGTGTTTTGTTCTAAGTACCACGATGCCTTTGTTCCAAGCACTAGTGATTTTGTTCTAAGTATCAAAACGCCTTTGTTTCAAGTATCAGGGCTGCATTGTTGTACGTGCGAGAATGGGTTTTGTTATCAGAGTGACCATGTCTCAGGTGCCAGGGTAGCAATGCTCCAGACACCGAAAAGGCTTTATTGCAGGCCACCTGAACCGTTTTGGTTCAGGTACCAGAGTGGCTTTGGTCTTGGCAGTAGAGAAGCGTTTCACAGGTACCAGCACTGGTTCGATACAGGTACCAACATGTCTCTGTTCATAGTACCACACACGACTGGCTCCAGGTACCAGACTGACTCTGTTTCAGGTTTTCAGCTTTGATGACTTCTGTGTTCTTCGTTTCAGCCTGTGTCCTTTGTTTCAGCCTTCTGTTCTTTGTTTCAGCCTCTCTGTGGTGTTCTTTGTTTCAGCCTCTCTGTGTTCTTTGTTTCAGCCTTTCTGTGCTCTTTGTTTCCGCCCTTCTGTGCTCTTTGTTTCCGCCTTTCTGTGTCTTTTGTTTCAGCCTCTCTGTGTTTCTTGTTTCACCCCTTCTGTGTTCTTTGTTTCAACATTTTGTGTTCTTTGTTTCAGCCTTTCTCTGCTCTTTGCTTCAGCCTCTTTGTGTCCTTTGTTAAAGTCTTTCTGTGTCCTTTGTTTTCACCCTTTCTGTAACTTTTGT